>JAZHYW010000293.1:0-188284 GCA_037355805.1 Ixodes ricinus
AACTGCCTTACTAAAAAGAAATCCTTCGCGCTCTGAATTAAAACAATGGGCGCGCCACTGAACCGAGCACAGCGAGCGCGAGTTGCTCGTGCAGACTCTCGCTCTGGCTCGCTCAGTGGATCTCGGGAGCCGGTGCGACAACAATAAAAGAAGAAGAGATGCCTTTCGCCTAAGCTCCGGGCCGGACGTCTCAAATTTTCTTCCGGCAACTTCGAACACCGCCGACAAATTGGTGACCCGGACGTCCGACCAACATGGACCGGAACACAGGCAGCTCTTCCAACGGCGATGGAACCTTTTCCGCCACCCAGCTCCGCCTTCCAGCTTTTTGGGCGAAGAATCCTCGGGCCTGGTTTTCGCAAGTGGAAGCCCAGTTCCACTTGCGCCGCATAACCACACAGGAATCCCGCTACTATCATGTGGTTTCTGCCCTACCCCCGAAGTGGCCGATGAGCTGGATGACGTCCTGGCGCTTCCTCCTCCGGAGAACGCCTACGACCACATCAAGGAAACCATCCTCGCCAGGAAGACAGCATCCGAGGCATCGCGGATACAACAGCTCCTGACCACCGAGGAACTGGGCGACCGGCGACCCTCCCAGTTGCTTCACCGCATGCGCCAACTTCTAGGTGAGCGAGCTCCCGATCAGAACCTCCCAATTCTACGGGAACTGTTCCTTCAACGCTTGCCTCAAGGGATCCGCATGACCCTTGCACCAGCTACGGACCTACCCCTAGATCGCCTCGCCGAGATGGCGGACCGCGTTGCCGAATATGCTGCGCCAACCTTGTCAAGCGTTGCGGACAACGACCAACAGTGCTGCTCCATCCGAGCCCTTGAGGCCCGCGTCGACGCGCTAACAACCGCCATCGCAGAACTCAGCACAACGCGTAGACACCCACATCGTCCGCCACGTCGTAGTCCGTCTCGACGCCGCAGTACTTCTCGACGACGCGATTCTTCGCAACAACGCGCTAGCGATTCCTGCTGGTACCACCAGAAATTTGGCAACCGAGCTTTGAAGTGCCAACAACCATGCAATTGGCAGGGAAACTCCCCGGCCAGTCACTAGAGGCGGCGAGTGACGCTGGCCCAACAGCAAGCCGTCTCTTTTTTATTACCGATAAAATCTCTGGAATACGCTTGCTAGTTGACACCGGAGCGGAAATGTCCATCCTTCCGCCAACGCCAGCTCAAAAACGACACCCATTACCCGGCCGCCATCTAGTTGCAGCAAATGGCTCGAACATCCCTACCTACGGAATGCGCTCTGTGACCTTGGACTTGGGGCTACGCAGAGTATTTTCGGTGGATCTTCACCATCGCCGACGTTACGTACCCCCTCCTAGGTTCAGACTTCTTGTCGCACTTCGACCTAGACGTCAGCGTGCACCACCGATGTCTCATTGACAACAAGACTCGTCTCGTTGTAAATGGCGTAGCCACAAACCAGATGTCCCTTGGCATCAGAAACATCCTCCCAGCTTCAGGGTTCGCAGACATCCTCGGCGCATTCCCGGAAATTACAAAGACCTCCAACATGGCAAAGCCACCGCCACACGGGGTGACACACCACATCATCACCTCTGGCCCGCCATACCTTTGCACGCCCTCGACGCCTATCTGGCGAACGCCTCAGGATAGCCCGCCAAGAATTCGAGCATATGCTCGAGTTAGGCATCATCCGGCCATCCAACAGCGCTTGGGCAACGCCTCTACACATGGTGCCCAAGAAAGATCCGGGCGACTGGAGACCCTGCGGGGATTACCGGGCACTCAACTCACAAACCCAACCTGACCGGTACCCACTACCCCATATCCATGACTTTACTGAACATCTTGCTGGAACGTCCATCTACAGCAAGATCGATCTAGTCAAGGCGTACCATCACATTCCAATCCAGCCGGAGGACATCCCGAAGACGGCCATCACTACTCCTTTCGGCCTATTCGAGTACATCCGAATGCCTTTTGGATTGCGAAATTCCGCCCAGACATTTCAAAGATTCATCCACGAAGTTCTATCTGGGTTACCTTTCGTTGTTGCTTACGTGGATGACCTGTTGGTGGCGAGCAAGTCACACGAAGAACACAGCACACACCTGCGCTTGCTCTTCGAACGACTCCGCGACTACGGTCTCACCATTAATGTGACGAAGTGCGTTTTTGGCGTGACATCCTTAGATTTTCTGGGGCACCGCATCACAACCGCGGGCATCGAACCCCTTCATTCCAAGGTGCAAGTCATTCGAGACTACCCGCAACCGCAATCTCTACGCAAGCTGCGGGAGTTCCTAGGGCTCATCAACTTTCACAGGCGCTTCATTCCACACTGCGCACAAACCATCAAGCCCCTTACAGACTTGCTCCGCGGACCCAAGAAATCTTCGACGCCAATACCATGGACGCCAGATGCAGAGGTTGCCTTCACCACGGTCAAGAATGCCCTGGCCGAGGCCACACTCCTTGTGCACCCCATGCCAGACGCTCCAACGCGTGTCATGGTCGACGCGTCCGATGTCGCTGTAGGAGCAGTGCTTCAGCAATACGGCGAAAATCAGTGGCTCCCACTGGGTTTCTTTTCACAAAAACTCAACCCAGCCGAAACACGGTATAGCACGTTTGGACGTGAGCTATTCGCAATCTACGCGACCATCCGCCACTTCCGGTACTTCTTAGAAGGCCGAGCTTTCCACGTGCTCACCGACCACAAGCCACTGATCTACGCATTCGTCGGCAATCACCACTCCTACTCCACCAGAGAAGTTCGTCACCTGGCCTACATATCGGAATTCACTACCGATCTCCGCCATGTCGCTGGAGCGCAAAACATGCCAGCAGATGCACTTTCCCGCATTGACGCCATCTCCTCATCTCCTGTTGTCAATTTCCCGGAATTGGCCTTGGCACAACAGGAAGACACCGAGCTACAAGATCTACGGGTATCCTCCACATCCCTTCAACTACAGCCCGTCAGATTACCACTGGCCACCTGCGAGATCATCTGCGATGTATCTACCTCCATACCACGACCCTACATTCCAGAAAAATTTCGGCAAGCCATCTTCCACACCATTCATGACCTAAATCATCCGGGTATCCGTGCTACGCAGCGTCTCGTTACGTCACGGTATGTTTGGCCCCGAATGAACTCTGACATCCGTCTGTGGACGAAAACATGCAACAAATGCCAACGCTCTAAAGTGTTTCGCCACACAAAAACACCAATGCACGCATTTCGCCCACCGGACGCCAGATTCGACCATGTGCACATTGACATAGTAGGTCCCCTACCATCATCAAACGGATTTCGATACATACTCACATGTGTGGACAGATTCACACGATGGCCAGAGGCTGTTCCGCTTACCGACATCACAGCGGAAACAGTCGCTCACGCCTTCATCTCCATCTGGATCGCGCGTTTCGGCTGTCCGTCGACCATCACAACCGACCGCGGCCGACAGTTCCAATGCGCCTTCTTCACAGCCCTCACCAAGATATTGGGTGTCCGACACGTGCACACGACAGCCTATCATCCCGCTGCCAATGGCATGGTCGAAAGGCTGCATCGACAACTCAAAGCAGCGCTGATGACAAAAGAAGATCGAACCCATTGGGTTAATCACCTTCCTCTTGTCCTTCTTGGAATTCGTGCCACTTTCAAAGCCGACATCGACTGCACCTCAGCTGAACTCGGTTTATGGAACCACACTTCGATTACCTGGAGAATTTCTAACTTGCATACCCTCTGAACCAACGGACATCCCATCATACCTTCAGGACATGAAAACATTTTTCAATTCCCTGCGTCCAGTCTCACCTAGACACTCAAACTCTCGGCACATATTTATTAGTGACGACCTCAATACATGCAAACATGTATTCGTAAGAAGAGACGCAGTACGACCACCTCTCACGCCACCGTATGATGGTCCATTTGAGGTACTTTCCCGAACGGACAAGACCTGCACCATCGACATCAACGGGCGCCACGATGTCGTCACGCTGGACAGAGTCAAACCAGCATACTTGGCCTCTACTTTGACAGCCCCCGTCATCATGCCCGTTCCACCACCTAGTGCACCAAACACCACCACCACCTCCCGTCATCCACCCCCGCCGAACAAAATCGTTACGTGGAGCTCAACAAAACTTTCTGCTCCACGCAACTAGGGGGGGATTCTGTAAAGTCGCAACTCTTAAAGGGAAACTGAAGCGGTTCTGTATTTGAGAAAAAACACTTCAATGGCCTTCAATTTACCTCCAGGATCAGGAATATCGAGATTATTTTTCAATTTGGCGCACGGAGCCTTCAGAAATTAATTTTTAAAGTACCGCCAAAGCCCCTCCTTCCCGGGGCGTGACGTCACAAAAGGAGTTTTCGGAATCTCTGCTCTCGCGCATCTTCAGCGCCTGCCAAAGCTATGCACGCGCACTCTTGCTATTTTCAAGAAGGTCAGAAAGAGACGTCACGACTGCCGTCATTGCGGAAAAATATACCTGGCAAGCTTGCCATTGCACGCGCTGCCCACACGAGCGACACGCGCTTGGCGGCCGAAAGGTCCTTTTATGACGTAACAACAGGTCGGAGATTTTTCGCGTTTTCTCGCTTTTAGTTGCATCTTCAGGGAAAACGAATGTGATATTCAGATTCACGGGATAAAAATACACCAGAATTCACCTCTAACTCGTTTTTTTCAGGAACTGTTTCAGCTTCCTTTAACAACTGCCTTACTAAAAAAGAAATCCTTCGCGCTCTGAATTAAAACAATGGGCGCGCCACTGAATTCGAGTACAGCGAGCGCGGGTTGCTCGTGCACACTCTCGCTCTGGCTCGCTCAGATGGATCTCAGGAACCGGTGCGGCAACAATAAAAAGAACAGATGCCTTTCGCCTAAGCTCCGGGCCGGACGTCTCAAATTTTCTTCCGGCAATTTCGAACACAACCGACAAGCTCATTATATTTTAGCGTGGTTTGGTAATAAAAAGTATTTTAAGCAGGTTGATTGCTAAATGTCAGTCCAATTTAAATTTCGACATCCCATCTCCTCATACCCGTAGAGTTATCGAAGTACAAAGAAGCCATATACAAACCAGCGTACGTGACTAAAACCCTGAGATTGGGACGAGAAGGCATGTAAAACACACAGTCTCAAACACAGCTGAATTGGATTGGCCAAACAATTCTGCATATATAGGTCTCTCGCTCCCACCAAAAATATAAGTAAAATAAAGAAAAGAAAAGAGCATCCGAAAAAACTCTTTACCCAATAACCAGAGAGGCAGTGATCATCGTTCGGAAACAAAATAACATAAAACTCTTTCCACACACAAAAAAAAATAAAGAACGAGACGTGGTGAAAATTATTAAACACTACGTTTTACAAACTTCACCAAAAAACACACACACACACGGAGGGAGTGACCAGCTTAGAAAACAGGAAAAGCATCTCGATTTTGACCAGGAAGCACTCTAACACGCACAGTGTTTTGCTGACAACATGAGCGCTATACTTCGTTTCAGCTTCAAGGCCCGTTCACACACGTGCAACCGGGTACGACCGAGAGAAGAGCGAGACCCTTTTTAAGCCTCTTACGACGGCGTAGGACCAGCTCCAGCAACGCGCATCTGGTCGTACGCCGTCGCAAAGATACTAAAAGACGAGGTCTTGTCTCTCTCTCGGTCGTACTGGGTTACAAGTAATGACGCTACTGAGCTAATGGGACCAATCAGGCAGCGTGAAAAGCGCCAGTCACTAGGCCTTTCTGTTTATCATTAGTTTAGCGATGATAGAACATGTACATAAACATGACGACCACCATGATGGCGCGTTGTTGATGCTGTCTAGTTGGTCCCGCCAGCTCGCTAGCGTCGGCTACGTCTGGGCTTAAAGGGACAATGAAGGCAATTTAGGACATCTTTTTGGCGATTGAACTGGGTTCCAGGCACGTCTCAGGCCACGTTGCCCAAATTTCAGCCGAAACCGGCGCTTGTGTGCCGCGCAAATCAATAAAACAGTCGCGGTAATAATTGCACCGGGATCGACTGGGGCGACGCCCGAGAGTTGCGGGAGAAGCCAGGAGAAGCGGAGCTCGCGTGACCGATGCGGGGCCAAGACGCGCGACGTCACAAACGGCGCGTCGCGCCGTTTGTGACGTCGCGCGCTGGCCCCGCCAAGCGGGCTGACGCGCGCCGTTTGCGACGTCGCGCGTCAGCGATTGGTCGCTGACGCGCCGCTTGTGACGGCCAGAACCTGTGGCCAGAACGGCCAGATCGCTGCCGCTCTCCCTCGGCATCTCCCCGGCGTCCGTCCTTCGGCATGCGGGCCGCTCGTTGCCGGCTGTGCGGTCTCCGTCGGGTGATAGCAGAGGCCGCCACGCACGTACTCCCGTTCCGTTGGTGTTCGGTTACCGAACGGAAGCTCTAACTCGCTCGCGAGAGCGGCATTGCCGTCCATGTTGACAAATTCGGCGAAACGACCGCGCCACCGCGCTGCTATAACCCACCGCGGTAACCAGAGTCTCGACGCCCTAAATGCTACCGGTACCGACAATTCACATGTGACGTCACTCTCTACGTCACCTCCGTTTTCAGGCCCAAAAACGAGAAACGCAGATAGTTGAGTTTCGGTTTCTTCAGTTCTTTCGTAGGTATAGAAATATGCGTCACAAATGTCTATAAAAATTTAGGCAGTATGCCAGGTTCCCAAGAAGCCTAAAAACACAATTTAAACAAATTAAATTAAATCGCCTTCATTGTCCCCTGAAAGGTAACTGCAAAGAAAAAAGTGTATTTTTAAACAACCTAATTAGGACAAGCATGTCACAAAACAATTTTTCCATAAAGCCAAAATTTTTACAGCAATACTTATTACGTAGGACTGATTTTAGTTTGCGTATTCTTCACCCGTTTTGAATCGCGCGCCACAAAGTTCCTATACACGTCACAGAGTCTCTGCTACAGTCACGGGTAACGGCCATACTGCTCACTCCGCAGGCGTCGGAAGAGCGGGAGTTTCAAATACGGAGAGGTTGGGACTCCGACTAAATTACGTTCTGTGGCGTAAATATTGCTAGAAAAAAATTTGTTTTTTCGCGGAAGATTTATTTTGTGACATGCTTGTCCCAATTAGGCTGATTTAAAAAAGCCTTTTTTTCTTTCAATTACCACAAGTGCTTCAGTACAGGTGAAAGTAAACTGAAGGACCATGTCACAAGGGTGAAGTGACCTTGTGAAAACGTTTTTGGACCCTGAAGATAGCAACAATACCTACTAGGACGTAGGAAGAGTTTGACCGAACGCCGCCGGATCAAATTGGAAGGTATCTTCTCGCTCTGTGTCTAAAGTGGAAGAGGATTATTTACAGCATTTCCATGGTTCGTGGTTGTTAAAAATTCATTCAGAAACGTTTTCGATCATCTCTTTTGGTTGGGACTCTTGAGATTGAGCAGTCATTTATAGCATTTAATTACATGTTTTGATACATATCAGTTCGGATCTTTGAATTTGACGCAGCGTTTGTGTTCGGTGAGACGATCATTGGTACAGCGTTTGGTCCGTCTTATGTATGCATAAACAGCATCCAAAGGGATCTCGCTCTTCTCCCGACTCGAAACTGACATCTTTTTTTTTCTGTTTCTTAGTGCATGACAGCTCTAGCGCAAGCTAATCGAGTCATTCGGCTAGGTATGCAATCATTGTTGAAGACTATGCTAACACCATGCTAATACCTGTTGCCAATGAAGCTAAGATTATGAAATCCGCTGAAAAAACGGAAGAGGCACGCGCTTCGTGGGTCTAAGAATACCTAACCATTTTTTTACGGAAACGAGGAACAACTGTTTGAAAACGCAAACGCAATCTTAGATTCACTAGCCACAAGTATGATGTTAGCAAAACTGTTCCTGTAATGATTACAGACTGAGTCAAGTGACTCTGAGCTGGTTCCACTAGAAACTGAGAAAAAAGAAATCAATGGCGAGTCGCAGGTATATATATAGTGTCCAAGATCTCGTTGGATTGCAGTTTATGCTACAGAAGACAGTTCAAACAACGATCCTCTCTCGAACCAAACGCTGCGTCAAAAACGAGATCCCGTACTCGGAGAGTTCCAAAACATACAATTGGATGTAATCACTGTCTGCCCTTGAACGTTCCTAACAGCAAAAAAAAAAAGATTGATGAAAATAATCCCTGGAGAGAGGGGCAACAAGAGGGACAAAAGGACAAACACAAATCTCCAAACACAGCTAGGTGACTGGTGCGCGACCGAAAAAATCCGCCTGGTCCGGGTGTCGAACCCGGGACCTCTCCATTACAGGTGGAGCGCTCTACCAACTGAGCTAACCAGGGTTAGACGTCAGTAGAGCAAACGGGTTTTATCAGCCGCCACCAGTCTAACACCAACAAGGGTAAAGCTTGCAATTTAAGGTTATGATTGTAATGCAATTAAATGCAGAGGTGCAAGCGAGCTGGACAAGAATGATGAAAATAATCCCTGGAGAAGGGGAACAAGAGGACAAAGGACAAACACAAATCTCCAAACACAGCTAGGTGACTGGTGCGTGACCGAAAAAATCCGCCTGGTCCGGGTATCGAACCCGGGACCTCTCCGCTACAGGTGGAGCGCTCTACCAACTGAGCTCTTGTTCCCCTTCTTCAGGGATTATTTTCATCATTCTTGTCAGCTCGCTGCACGCGTAGCATTTAATTGCATTAAAATAAAAAAGATGATCGAAAACGCTAGGTAAAGGAGTGTATAGTTATCATGAACCCTGGAAATGCTGTAAATAAGTCCTATCTCACTTTTGACACAGAACTGAGTAAAGTTTCTTCAATTTGACCCTTCGGCGTTCGGTCACAAGTTAGAGTAAGTGGATCTCCTCCCCCGCCTTCGCACTTTGCGGAGCGGAACGCGGGAGAGAGTCTCCTCTACTCCCGCGTTCCCTCTGACAAAGCAAATGAGAGAGAAGGTGGGCAGGTTTCCATACTCTTAATCTGTCACCGACTACAGCAGCCATTGCTGCTACTTTCCGGGTTCAAATTATTTATTTATTTTTGTTTCAAGGTTACTTTGCTTTTGCGTTCGTGGTATTTTAGTTTACTCAAATTTGGTTCCTGCTGTCAGCAAAACACTGTGCTTGTTTGAGTGCTTCCAGGTCAAACTCTGAGACGTCTTTCCTGTTCTCTATGTGGTCACTGCCCTTGTGCGTGCGTGCGTTTAAGTTTGTAAAAAGTGGTGTTTATGGAGGTCACGGCTTTTCGATTCTTTCGTGGAAAGGTTTCTATGTTGTTTTGTTCCCGAACGGTGGCACTGCCTTTCTTCTTTATTGTGGAAAGAGTGTTTCGGATTCTTCCTTTTCTTTCTCACTTCCACTTTTATTTTTTGTGGAGCTTGAAGCCTATATAAGCAGAACTGTTTGTCAAATACAATTTAGTTGTATTTGAGGCTTTGTGATTGTCCGTCTCTTCTCGTCCCAGTCTCGGGGTAGCTCGTTTCCGCCTAACTTTCTGTTCATACAAACCAAATGGGTCTAGGCCAACTCGTCGAAAGCCAACTCGTCGACGGCCAACTCGTCAGCGGCCCATTCGTCGAATAGGCCCATTGGTCATAGGACAACTCGTCGAAGAGGCCAACTGGTCGCCGCTTTTTTAAAGCCAAATATATAATAGGTGTCCTTAAATTTTAAAGCAAATACTGTCCTATAAAGTCCGTGTTCTGTCTTTCGTATAAAAAGATGTATCGCAGGCGCTTCTTAAAAAACTGACCTCCAGTCTGCTCTTTCTGGTCGAAGGTTACAATTATTATAATGCGCTAAATGCAAAGGTGCAAGCCGAGCTGGACAACAATGATGAAAATAATCCCTGGAGAAGGGGAACAAGAGGGACAAAGGACAAACACGAATCTCCAAACACAGCAAGGTGACTGGTGCGCGACCGAAAAAATCCGCCTGGTCGGGTCACCCGGACCAGTCACACTAGCTGTGTTTGGAGATTCGTGTTTGTCCTCTGTCGCGTTCCCCTTCTCCGGGGATTATTTTCATCAAGGTCCTAACTTGCCGCTTTCGCCACTTTCGCGGTGTAGTGGGGCACGGTCACTATGTCGCTCGTGTATCAATGGGGCGCGTGTTAACCTACCCGGCCGATCAGTTGACGCCGCTTCGCAGCGACAGTCTGCGGCGGCTCATTACACATATGTAGTGGGCTCAGTGTTTTTCGGATAAATCCGAAAAACTCCGGAAAAACACCCGCCGGTAAAATTTGGTCAATTCGGATTTATCCGATAACCTCCGAATTATAAATTAGGCAGCGCGGAAATAGTCCTAGGAAAATACCACCATAATTATCTTTCAAATCTCGGACCAGTTGTCAAAGGGGTCTTACCGCTTGTCTCGTCAAGGTTGATTCAGGGCAACGAGTCATTGTACACTCGGGTCACGGCAAAGCCACTCTTTTGGTTTCCTTTTCGGGTCATGAGATTTGTGATTTAGAAGAAAGGAGAGGTTATGTTTTTGTAACAGTGAAAGCTATGGACCACAGAGATTGTATACCAAAGGGAAGAGGGGCAGTTGAAACTTCCCTGTTAGATCCTTAATCCCTCCACCTCCCGCGACCGCAGGATAGATTGATGGAATAAGATGCGATGACTACGAGCTTCCTCGCGACTACCTCCGGGAGTTTATTGATTTTAAGGTATCAACGCTTATCGAAGCAACACTTGTGTGCGACTTTGTCGTGGAACAAATTAGTATTGCCAATGGCAATGGCACCAACGCCAAATTCAACCGAAGAAATTTTAATTGATACAAGCGCGTTTTATTTTTATCTGGCAGACGTTCGCATCCGGTTATTATTAATTAATTAATTTTAATACGAAACTATAGCGAAATTAAAATCTGAATTTTTGAAAAATTGGGAATCAAACAGATATAAACTCTGATGAACTCCGAATCTTCGGCAAAAAATAAGCTCCGAAAAACAGCCTCTTAATTTGACGAAAAATAAACTTAAAAAAACACGGAACCCTAAATATAAGTCATAAAGAAACGTAAAAAAAGGACGATCATGTCGATCATAAAATGACACAATTTTCAACTTTTCTAAAGTTTCTCTCCTCTCTTTGTCCTCTTGTAATTTTTCTTTCAGACTTGTAAAGATTGAAAGAAGTAAAGAAAGTGAAGATAAAAAGGAACCGCGAATTTTACCTCAAACCGTCATTCAACCACATTCGACGAATCGCCCTTCGACCGATTACCCTTCGACAAGTTGCCCTTCGACGAATTGCCCTAATACGAATTGCCCTATTCGACGAATTGGCCGTCGACGAGTTGGTTTTCGACGACTTGGCCGGATCCCAAACCAAATGTACCCTTGGCCGTCTCCCGACACAGATGTTCTACCGGGTTCTTTTATTCTAAAAGCGTCGGGACATCGAAAACATAAAAAAGGACAGAAATAATGCATCTGGTTTTGAGGAGGAAGCCAAAAACAATAAACGGTGTCGCAGCTGTGAGGCTTGACAGCCGAGCTATACTTTGACACCTATTTGACCCCGAAGCAGACAATGCATGAAGAGGAAATGACCTTGAACCAAAACAAACCCGGATATATGCAAATCAACTTTCAATGATCCTGATACAGATATCTGGTGGCAAAATAGTTCAAGGAGCTACCACGCTTCTGAAATATCTATACTTATTTTTTGTTAAAACTATTAAAAAGTGGAATGCCTTGCCCAACAAAAATGTGTGCAGCAAAATATTAAAAAAATTTTCAAGTTTATTCACTTTTTTGCAATAATATCTGAAAGCGCTGATGGACCATGGTGAATAAAGAATAATAAAGAACTACATAAAATGTAGAAAACTCGCGATGGTAACAATAAGCAGCGGGAAAATTTATTTGAGAAGGGTGGAAATTTGGGCCAGTTGGCGATCCATAATACGTGTTTTAAAAGCGCAGCGAGACACGGACAAGGAAGATAGACGGAGACACGGCGCTAAAATTTATTTGACGTTTCGGTCGGAGTAAAGTAGCGTTAAAGTGGGTATTTCATGCGAATTTACACAATTTTAATAACGCACTCCTCAGTACTATTACGGTGTCGATTTCCCATCATTTACACTACATCAAAAATTCATTTTAGGGGCAAATTAATTTTTACGCTATGTACTCCTGAAAACAAAACTTAACTACGACTTGACGTAAAATGAATTCATGATAACAAATTTGAACGAATGTGTCGTCACTCGTATGATCAGCGACTAAGACGTTGGATAAAAACAATTTTCAAAAAACCGGGAAAACTACTCACTGTGCCAAATGCTCTGACTGGACTTAATAGGAATGCATTTAAGCAAATTCTATCTTACCGCCTTTAGGATGTCAGAAACTATCTATGACGGTCTCAGTTTACACATAATATCATGCAAATGTGAGAATCGGGGGGTGCTACATGCTCTGCTATCAAGATGTTTCTGACATTGCAAATCCCGCCGACACTTTGCCAGTGTACTAAAAACTCTGCAGACAAACACTCCGTCAGCTCTGGCACCATTTGGCGTCACGCACAGGAAACTTGACGAGGGGATGAAACAAACAAGATGTTTCATACACCCCCCCCCCATTTTCCCCTCAACAAACGTCTAAATATTAACTAAAAAAAATTGTTTGGAGTAAGCTCTAGTGTTCCCAAAAGCGAAGATTGCGTCAAAGCTTTCAGCAGAAGCATAATCGTAAAAGGGCGCAAGTTACAAGCATGCTCCAGCAATTAAAAGGGGCCATGTAAGCGCTATAGTGAAGCTTTAAAGAAGCTCACAATTAATTTTACGAGTAAATGCCAGTACTACCGTTTTTACACGAGTTTGTGGCAACGGACTTTTACAACCCCATACCAGCATAAGCATTATGGTGAAAGTAAAATTTACACTTCTGGCATCAAAGCAATAAGAAATAAAACAAGTCACATTGTGCCACTACTACCCATAGTCACGGTTTCAGAATTACTGGTTTGAAGCAATCTGGCAAAGCATCTTTGCTATCAGACTTCCGGCAATACAGAGAAATCCTTCTGACTCGACTGAGCTGCAGGTGATCTAGAAGATTGGCTTCCAAACATATCCCTTATGCCGATTGTGGATTACCTTTGAACCCCCAAGTTCGTGCAAAGAAGCCTTCTTTCCTCTCCCTTTGACCAGCGTGAAGAGAAGGGTGAGAAAACCAGACATTCTCGTACCACTAGTTCGACAGGTGGTAGTGCTTATTTGAAAAGTATGAATTTTGAAACACCTAATTAGATTGCCCGTTTAATTAACCGTTTTGTTTTGTATAAATTGTGTTTTTGCTCAGATAGGATAACATTTAAAAGTAAGTTTCGGAGAGTAGAAAAATATGACATCTCTTCTAAATAAAGCTACATTGGGCGTGAATGCATCAACCCAGATATCTGATACCCAAAAAAGTTTGATGGCTGAAGCAATGTATCTTTCAACAGTGACAGCATACTGGAGTGGAACTAACGGCTGCATGATAGCTTCTAAGACGTATATATTTCTGGTCTGTCACACTTCGAGCCTACTTCCGTAATAATATAAGCTCGTGTATACAGCATTACAAGTACATTAAACGTGACTAAAGTATAAGACCCAGAGTTTGCAGCAGATACAGCACACTCACAAAATTCACAGTTTGCTGGCGGGGGTGGCGAGCCAACGGGGACTCGAACTCGATCCGGAGCGCCGACATTCCCAGGCCGACTGTTGCGAGGCCGCCGGAAAGGAAGCGTTTCAATGTAGGGGGATATCCTGTTTCCCTTTGTGAAGGCGAAAGCGAGGAAGCGAGAGCAAAAGCATGAGGCTGCCACGCGCAAGCGACAACCGTCACTACAAAAACATTAAAAAGAAAAGAGAGTAAACGAAAGTCAGCGTCGGTAGAATAACAAACCTAAGCTTGTCAGCACAAACATGCGGTTGCCTCGATGGAGCCGTCGGTGTCCGCCGGTACGTTTTGCCGCGGCCCTGCTTTGCCCGCAGTCACTGACAGCGTGGGAAGGGCAGAGAGGAGTTTCAGTTGTCCCACCTCATGCACGAGCTTCCAGTGTGTCGTGGGCTTCAATCGTGCAGGCGCAGTCCAAAGCACGCTGGAAGGCAACGAGCGCGTCGTGACGTCCGAAGGAGGCGCGGTCTGTCGGCGACTATGCGGAACGCAAGTTCGTCTGCTTCTTTTGAAGGAGTTGATGACGTCTGATCGCCAAGCTCTGGTTGGCTCTGATTGAAGAATAGTGGCTAGACCTTAAAGCAAGCTGCCTTGAGGTCTACCCACTATCCTTCGCTCAGAGCCAATCAGAGCTCGGCGTCTGACGTCACCACAATCCCTGCAAAGAAGCAGACGAACTGCGCTCCGCATACCGTTTGACGTGGGGTCGTTGCACGATCTGGATTTTAATGCCGTATTGGCAAACAAGTCTGCGTGTGTTCCAGATCCCCCGTGATCTATGTACTTAAGTGGTTAAACACGTGATGACAGCGAGCGCTCACCAGAGTCTCTCGAAACTTTTATTCGTGGCGGCCGATAAGCCGAGACCAGGGTGTAACATAGACAGGCGGGGAAACGACAGCCAAATGAGCGACCGGATTGTGTCCCCCTCGGTTTTCTCTTTTCTGTGGCGCCATCTATGTGGAGCACCGCGAACTCTCACTCCGGGTGGGCGACCGGTGGCGACCGGCTAAACTGACGGAGATGGTTCCTCGTAGATTTTCAATGGAGGACTGTCGTGCTCTCGGTTTATTTTGCGCACTCTCCTATAGAGTTCCATGCAAATCCAATTCCGATTTTTTTCTTCTCGCCGCAGCGCCATCTGTCGCAAATCGGGGGTACCCGCGAGCAGACGAGTACAGAATCCGGTCACGGCGCTGCGGTAGGCTTCTATGGGCCGTTTCCCCACCTGTCTATCTTACACCCTGGTCGAGACGCTGTTTACATACAAGTCCGCCTTTCCGCATGTCGACACTGCGCGTACGCAGGAACACGCAAGTGATGCGTCTGCACTTGCGCCGAGTCGACCGCAGCGCCACCGCGGCTGCGCGATGTCAGATCGCGTCTCCAGCTCGCCGCTCGCCCTCCCGCGGCGGAAGCGGGAAGCGCTCTAGTGAGGGTCCCCCGATTCTCCTGCTCAGCGGGCGCGGCGGGACTGCTCGCGATCATGGCTCGCTAAATGTCGTTTCCGAATGCAAACAACACTCTTCACTGTCCCAATGTGGTGCTGCAGCCGGTATGAGATTGTACCTTATTTGAGAGTTTGAGTATTGCGCATAGAAGCAAACGCAAGCGCTGTGCGTTTGCGTTATGAGATGGCTTGCTACCACTTTCGCGTGCGCATCGTTGCCATGCTCCGACCCAAAACCGCAATTTCGGGTTCCGCGCACGCGCAGCATAGGAACATGCAAGCTAACGCAAACATGCAGCGCTTGCGTTCGCTCGTATATGCAATACTAGAACTCACTACTGTTTCACCGTTTTTCAACACCAACGAAACGGGCTGCAGTGAGCAGATGCGCAAGCAGGTAGGCGTTCCTTCGAACTGGGAAAGGCTGAGACTCGCAAAACGACGGCAAACAAACAAGAAAAGGAAATGACTGTTAAAAAAGAGTAATAAATAAAAAAATAATCCTTTTTTTTTCTGTCGGGGGGGGGGGGGGGGGGAATTTGGTATGGAAGGATATTGGCGGCGACTTTGGGAAGTTTTGCCGATTGTCAAAAGTCGCTACTTTAATAGCATCCTCAGTAGTCTAATTTTACATGAATTTCTCACGATTAGCTAGGGTTTTGTCATTGATTTAAGACTTTATTTATTTTATAACTTGGTAATTAAAAATGCTTCAATTGGCACCAATGATGATAATTTGTACACTTTAGATTGTCATACTTGTTCGCGTGTTTGAAATTAGATCATCATGTAAGAAATCAATTATTTTCGAGCTTGAAAATGAAGTATTAAAATATCTTAATATTAATATTTATATTATTATTAATACAAATTGCGGCAATGTATGCCCCAGTTAACACTGACGACCACAGAAATACGCCATTTAACCATTACTGTTTTTTTCTGAGAGGTGTCATTTTGTTTTCTTTTATCACATGAAGACCTCTGACATAGTTATCAAGATAGCCCAACAGTCTAACGCTGGATGCAATATAAACTCATGCGTCACGCGTTGCTTTAAAACACGCAAACTTGAGCTGCCTCACACGGATTCCGTCTTTGAATTTTTTTGAGTGAGAACAGCGTTTCTTAATTCATGCGTTTTGTGAACACATCGTATAAACTGGATTTATTCTGTCATTCTTCTTCTGGGAAAGATATTAAAGCAATTAATCTTCCTAAATACCCCAAAAGCAATTGAAAGGCCCGGAGTTCATTGTTTCATATGATAATTATGTGAGCCAGAAAAGGTAGCAAGAACGCACAAATATCCGCACTGAATTTTTCAAGAACTACAGCATTATATGTTACCTCTAAGGTGTATGAAAAGACCCTGTCTTTAAAGGGACGAACGTTTCCCGCGAACAACTTCTTTAACTAAATAATTACGGTGTGAGACACATTTTGAGTTATGAAAGAATCTGAAATCAAGACCGATACCTAGAAATTAAATCCAAAATAAAGGTAAGTTTCGGTTTTGCTCCGAATTAAAACGTACCTACTGGCCTCAAATATACGCTAAATACCGTTTTTGTTTTCAGGATAAAGAGGTGACCTACGCTTATAACACCCTAGCTCCCTATATTTACCAGAAATAATTTGTGTCGCTCAGTGAAGCCAGCAAACTAGACAGGCTCAGCAGCGGCACAGCGCCTCCGACCCTCACTAAACCGGCCATCTTGCCGAAAACGGTGGCGCCACCTATAGTGAATTGAGTCGCGAATACCCGAATTGGAGTCCGAAAACGATGGCCCCGGAAAAAAGTGTACGAGTTTTTTCCT
Organism: Ixodes ricinus; assembly: GCA_037355805.1. NCBI lineage: Eukaryota > Metazoa > Arthropoda > Arachnida > Ixodida > Ixodidae > Ixodes > Ixodes ricinus. The sequence continues at coordinate 16,988 of JAZHYW010000293.1, forward strand.
CGCAAAAATAAACTACGCATCTCCGAACGCTCATTCTCCGTCCAAAGGTAGCGTTAGAGGGTCCGAGCCAGATGCCGAAGTTTCAGCCCGAGCAGATATCTTATTCTAAAGTTATAAGTGATTTTCTGAAAATTCCATAGGAGAAAATGGGGCCCATTTTTGCACATTTTCGGTTTCTGGCGCCATAGAGCTCCGTGTATTCGAGAGCTCCGTCGGCCGGCAATTTCCTATTAACATTGTCAAAAATTTGCTTACAACTTTTGAATAAGTTATCGGTTCTGGCTGAAACTTCAGCGTTAGTTTCCGGGCCTCTAGCGCTACCTGTGGGCTGGAGAATGAGCATTTGTGCGTTCACCGATACGTAGCTTAGTTTTTATGAGTAAAAAAAAAACCTTGTAAATTTTTTTTTGTCGGGGACACCCAGAGTGTTTACAGTGCCCTGCACCCTTTTCCCTATTAAAGCCCCTCCTCGCCTCCTTTGTAGTGTCGGTTCCGCTAAAGTGGAGAGAGCGTAGGGCTTTGTGTAAGGGGCACAGAGAAGTCCCTATCGTTTCGTGCAAACACGTTTCGTGGACACAGGTTTCATGGACATAGGTTTCATGTACACACGTTTCGTCGACACTAAAGGGCGAAACACATGCGTGACAGAAATACCCGGTCTGACGTACTAACCGTCCTAGAAATGGCTCTTCCGCCTCGCCGCACACGACAGTTTACGACATATATTAGCCCCGAGAAGTTCGCGTGGCGCCCCCTTACGGCGAACCGGGGTGACGTCACGGCGAGGAGAGAATTTTTCCCCGACTCGCCCCGCTCGCCCTGTGGAGGCTGTGACGACGCTAGCTGTCGGCGCGCTCGTTTCTATTGAATTTTTTTTCCCCTGTTTTTCGTAGAAAGTGTAAATTTTTATATGTGGCTTTATTGAGGTATGGCCTGTAGCTGCTGGCGAAACTTCAACCAACATTTTAAGCATGGTTGACAGGGCAGGCAACGCATGAATCACAGCTGGTATATGAAAATAAAGAAATATGGCCACAATTGCTGGAGCATCACTATAAATTTACATCTCACACAATAAATGCTGCTGATGGTCTTAATGAATTGGCAGGATATGTATACTATTGTTTTGTATCTCTGTTTTCAAACAAGATCGCCGAAGCAGAAAAGCTGCATGCTGCTCGAGCAACATGCTAAATACGGTATGGGCCATGGGGAGCAATCACAAGTAAGACAGCCCAAGTGCAGGGGCAAAGTAAAAAAAACAAGGAACATTTATTATATACATTGCTCGCATTTGACCTTTGCTGGCATATTGAGGTATTTAGCGCACCAGGTATAGAGAAGAAGGCGCTAAATACCTCAATATGTTAGACTACCAACTAGCCCAAATGTCAACTCTACGACCTTTGCTGGATTCGGATAGTATTTCAATGGACTACACGGGTGGTATCTGTGGACTTGTTTATATCAACCCTCAAGTAATGTGTAACAAACGTAAGCGAAGGTGTCTAGCTCGTTATTAGTCCCTTAAGCCCTAAAATTGAGATTTTACTTAAATCGAATTGTCTGAAGTTAAAATACCAGAAGTTTTTCGCACGCAGACTGTCACCCTTCACAGGTTCCACATGTTCTGCTACTAGTGCTGCATCTACCACTGGACAGACGTTTGAATGCTTGCTTTCATTCCTGTTTTTATCTGTTGTCAGAGAGTCCAGCTGTAGGGAGTTTGGAGGCTGAGGAAGCTTTTGGGGATCTGCAGCAGTGTCTCTTTTAATTGGAAATAAATGACAATTCAAACTAAACGGTGTATTTGCCGAATACCCAAGGCTGCAATAAAGAACGTCAAGAAAAAGTATAAAGATTCCAAATTACGGTACTATTGCTGTGCATGTGTTGGGCAGTTCAATACATCTCAAACAGGCAACTGGGGGCAATTCGGCCGTTTTTGGTGCTACCATACAAACTAATTTCCAGTAATGATGCATCTTTTAGAAATATGCCTGCATAGGTGTATAAACTATATAATTAATTCACGAAGAAGCTACATTTATGTAAAACAACCCTGCTCCACGAGGACATCAAAGATCATCAGACGCAGGGCCTTTAAAACATCTGCGAACCAGCGCATGCAGAGTGGCAGCGCAGAGTCGGGGTCGCGAGCTAATTTGCCGACCACCCAAAGGCCCTTGATATAAATGCCACCTCAAAAGCCTTGAAAGCGGGATGTAATAGCGTCCTAGGTCATGAACATGCAAGGAACAGAATTCCAGCGTCTGAAACACTTGCGCCACCGCTTCACCGACCACCCGCAAAATTGCCTTCTGTCGTGTAGGGGACGGGGAGTTCATCGCCGGAATCGCCTCCGCCGATAGCTTTGGGAATTTGTAACCCAATTTTAAAGGTAAAAGGGACAGGCAGGGTTATAAAATGTACGGAAGCACGTCTATAGACCCCTTGCAGAAAACCCGGCAACAGTGTGTCTCGGCATGGTTACCATGGCAACAGCGAGGCGGTCAGCAGCTGCGTGACATGGTGAAGGAAAGCGGGTCGCAACCTCGCTGCACGCCAGCCGAGCTTTAGGCGCTTCATGTGTTGTTTTAAGGGCAGTTTACGCACTCCACAGTATCAGTGAAGATGCCAACACAGTTCAGTGTCCCGGTCCGCACGCAACATGGATACACTAACAAATTCGGACGGAAGGGAGTACTTATATATGCCTGATCGGACCGTCTGCTGCCACGACCGATGGGCTAACTTCACGAATTCACATGCATTTGCTTAATGAGGATAATATATCGGTTCTGCATTATACTGCTTTGCGTTTTCTTTACTATTGCTGTTAGCCAGGTATACGTTTGACGCGGATAAACGAGCGTCGGTTTTAAATGACGAATTCGTTGCCTTTCGGCCGGCCTCACGATTTTGCATGCAGTTGCTTCATACACTACGTTGTTATTTCATCGCACATTTATTTGGTGTTGCTCGGTAGACAGATACCATTGGCGAGGCTAAACGAGCAGTCATATTCCCGTATCAGTCCTGCGAACATTCTGCGACAAAAACACAAACAAAATACTTTACCTTGCTGGCGCGTTTTTTTTTAATTATTTTTTTTAAGTTACCGAGGCATCCACTAACATTATTTTACTTTATGCTTCCATGCAGAATTGAAACAGCACCACATTCGGTTCCCCTTAAGGGCATCTTTTTATGCAACTTTTAGTGGGGACTTGCAGATACATCATGATTTGTCATATTTGGCATGATTTGTCATCATCTCACAATCTTTGTTTTCGTGTTTCATACCTAGCAAGCTAGCTAGCAAGGTTATTTTCCCAGTTGGCGGCAGGAAACAGCCGCGTTACTTCATTTGCCATGCCACTTTTTCACGCAGAGCCAGCGGGCCGAAGAAAAACTTTCCTTCACCATGGAAAGCGCGCGCACTGGTTGCTTGAGGCGCACAGAGTTGTCACACTTTTGAAAGGGGTCTATATCGGTCTAACTCAACGTCTTGTACACCGGGTAAACGAGGCCCAGCTCCTCGAAGAGCTTGCGGCACACAACGCCAAACCAGGAAACCGGTGCTGGGAAGCGAGCCGATACGAGATCGCGGAGCGGAGTCCTCCCCTGACGTCACGGTACATCTCACCCAATCAGGGCGCGGCTACCGCAGCGACGCTTGTGTTCGCTCCGTTTTATCGTGGGTAGCGCCATTTTGAGAGCGAGAGAAAAAAGGGAAACGGCTACCGCGCTTTCCCCCTTTCTGGTTGTGTAGAAAGAGTGAAAGTCCCGGATGAGAGGCTTGGCCGGTGTTGGGTGTCTGCCGTGCCCCGATTTCGTTCGCGCTTTCTTTTCTGTTTTAAACTCGCAAACTTAATTAGAGCCATGGGCTTCGATGGCGAGAGTTCCCCGGTCATCGGGACACCATTGCTGGGTGATAGGGTGCACGAATAACGACAGAAAGCGTCCAATACTGCCCGAGGACCTATGTAGCTTGCATAGAATCCGGCAAAAAGACGAGTGCGGCTGCAATGTTTTTAAGCTCCATCGCTTTCCGCATGACTGAAAATGATGAACCATTCATCAATTTCTGCTTGCAATGGGCCTTTTTCAACGTAGCCGTTTTTAGTAATCAACAAGCGATACATGAAACGGGAACCTCGATTAACTTTTGTAAACACCCGCAGCTGCAACAGAACATTCTGCTGCGCTGCTTATTTCTTGCGTGTCTGTGTTATTATATTTCCTTTTTATGGACGACAAAGACGTTCTAGATGTACTTTTATCGAACCGCAGAAAGCCTCAAAGCAGCCACGAATTATTTTACTATTTGTTCCAATATTTTGAGTACTAACCTCCAATTTCTATCGCTGACACGTTCGCTGCCGCTGTTCCCCCGTCGCCGCACTGGCGGATGCCATGACTCGAACGAAGAAACGTGCACACTGGGCTCGAAAACGCAGATAGCAACGCACGAGACGTACCCTGCAGCGACTATCCAGCACTTCAAAGCGCCCATTCAACGGAAACAACCCACCAGCGGCACACCAAGGAGCGCTTTTGCCGGATCTCTGGTATCGCGCAGGAGATCGCGATTCAGGAAAACCGATAGAACTACGTTTTCAACAATTTATAGCCTCACCGGGCGGCGGAAATGAGCCTTCAACTAAGTGTTGTATATGATAAAATTGAGTCAGTCACCACTGCAAATTATCAATATTAAGATAAATTCAGTTACAAAATTTTACAAGCTGAAACAGCAATTATCAGAAGAAAACTGGCACGCACCTTGTGAGTGTACCCCATGTTCATCGGCGGTACAGCGTTCGGTGCGCGCTCCATTAACAAAATGTTCCGAGCACAGTCGAGAGGATGGCGTTGAGGAAACGTCTTTTCGGTTTGCGGACGCAATCCACTGCCGCCGAGACCGGATCATGTGGAAAGCGATGGAGCTTAAAGACATTGCAGCCGCTCTCGCCTTGCCGGATTCCGTGCAAGCTACATAGGTCCTCCGGCAGTATTCGACGCTTTCTGTCGTTATTCGTGCACCCTACGACCGAGCAATGGTGTCCCGATGACCGGCGGACTATCGCCATCGAAGCCCGTGGCTCTAATTAAGTTTGCGAGTACAGAGAAGAAAGCGCGAACGAAGTTCCGGCACTGCAGACTCCCAACACCGGCCAAGCCTCTCATCCGGGACTTTCACTCTTTCTACACAACCAGAAAGGGGAAAGCGCCGGTAGCTCTTTCCCTTTTCTCTCTCGCCCTCTTTCAGTAAAACGGTCTACACGAACTCATCTCTGTGACGTCACCGCGCGGTGGTGGCGCGCCGGTCGCATTTCCGGTCTGGGGCTGTGGGCAGAAGTCCCCATGCCAGACGTGTATTCCTGTGTTGTTTTGAAAGGAACCAGACTAAAACCTGCCTTCTCGTCAAAACACCGCGACTGGGGCCGTACCAAAAGTGTCGAGAAAGGTTTGAAGGTCAGTTTTCACGTGCTCGGTTCGTCCGAGAATCTGGATATGTGCCGTGAAAAGGGAAAAGCAGACGCCGTCGGACAACGATTGCTTGGGCGGGAAGCACTTTGGGTTGAATTCACGGATACTTGTTGGTCATCAGATTTATTTGTTTTGTTCCAACATGAACGCCAGAAAACCGTCAAGTTGTGCGGACCACCTGCGGACTACGTTCAGTGCGTCTTCAAGTTCAAACGGCCGCCTGATCGTTCAAACTGTCGTCTGCTCTTTCAAACGTTTCTGCTTGTCGTCTGCTCTCTTAGACGACGCCGGCCCGTAGACCAAAAGTTGGCCCGGTCCTTGCGATAAGAAGTAAGTGCAGGCCTCAAAAGACTTACATTTGAAGGTTGGTAAGCAGCTGAGCTTTTCGTAAACAGTAGTTACATGGAGATGTTGATTATTGTTTCCAGCGGCCATCACCGACTTGTTATGCCTGATTCACTTGGTCCGATTCTGCTTGCGATTTTCAGTATTGACGTCGACCATCTCAGCTACGGTTCACGCTTTTGCAGCCCGAGCGACGTCGCGACTGAAAATTGCGAGCGAAAATCTCATCAGGTGAATCAGGCTTTAGCGTACATTCTGCGGCGTCCACGCGGAATGAATCGCCGCATGTCAGATTATTTACTCGAAGTTTCGCGGTGTAACGAGCCTCGTTAATTTCGCTGACGCTGCTCATGTAGTCAGACATTGCCAGGAAGACGTAGAATCAACAATTCGATTGCGAAAAAGGTCAGGGGAACTCACACTGACGCCGATAACATCACGTTTCAATGGTTTGTTTATGGGCGACGGCGCGCTTGTTGCCCACACCCCATCGCGCATGCGCGGCGCCGGTGGGGGCGTCCGTTAGGGGCGCTCCGGGCGCTCCGGTTCGGTTTGTTTGTAAACATGGGTGATGTTGTCTCCACCCTTTCGTTTACTTTTCTCCTCTCCGGCGCCTTCGTCGCCACACCCAGTGGCCAAACTCTCCCAATATACGGCTCTGCCGCATCCAATAGCGTCCCATCGTTTCCGTGACGCTGCGGCCAACGCGCGAGGAGGGTCTTGCTTTTCTGTATATATTTGCTTTTACTTTCGCTTTGACTTAGCATTGTGGAAGCCACGAGAGGAGATTAGAGTCGTCCCCCTCCGATGGAAACAAAGACGACTTTCGGGGATTAGCTTCCGCTTCGATGGATACAGAGGCTGCTTTCAAGGCTCGGTTCGCCCCCCCCCCCCCCCCCCCCCCCCGATGAATACAAAGGTCGCTTTCTTAAAAGTGGGGGTCAAAGACAAGTTGGCACCACCCTGTGGCCATTATCTATCCATTGAAGCGGAAGAAGGAGCGTTTCCAGTGAACTCTTCTTTCGACTGCGGAGGGATTTGAAACGGAGTGCATCACGCTTGTAGGAGGAGCTTCTCCTACCTTCTTGACTTGTAACCGACTATGCTTGCGCTGCCCTGCGCGTTTATCGCATGTCCGGTTTCTCCGCTCCCCCTCTCCTCTTTCGTGTTCTCCCCTTCCCCTCTCCCTGGGCTATCACCGTCCACGCCATGCGAAGCGACCTGTCCTCGTCGCGCGTCCTGTACCTGGCCCCTACGAACGTCACAAGACCACGTGGTTCGACGTGACGTGGCCATGACTCTGACGACACGAGACAATTGTTGCCTGACGCAATCGAAGTTTCGGTTTCGGTATCAGCCTGATGTTTAAATTAAGATTACACAAATAATATTTCACATTTCGCGAATCCGAAGACGTAGAGCTGTTTAGTAGTGCTTTGTGAAATGGAATCACATGTAAGCCTAAATTTTTCGGAATTGAGCGGAGTGTGCCCTTTAAAGGGATACTTCAACGAAATTTGAAATATTCCCGTCTTGTTCAAAATAAGGTTCAAAATGATCCACAATATCCGTAAATGACAATCGCCCGTTTGTATTTTGATCATGGTGGCTGTATTTTTCGTTATAAACGGCCCACTCTGGCAAGCGCTCGGAGAAGGCCCAGCGCAATCGTGACGTAGGTCGTCTCAAGACGAGCAAAGCTACGGCGAGGCTGACGTCGAGAGGATGGCCTAGTAGGTCCAGCCACCGAAGCGGCTGCTTTTGTACGAATTTTGAGTGACGGGTTAATCTTCTATAATCTTGTAGGGGGACAATAGCGACTTCTGCGACACACAAAAAGGATTCTCGGAAAGAGGGAGTTCCTCCTTCCCCCTTCTCTCGCCGTGGCCGGAGGCGAGACGATTTCCGTCACTAGCTGTCAAGGTTCCTAGACGAGCATTACAAGCGAGGCGTTAGCGACATCCACCAGGTGCTCTTTGCTAATCGTTTAATTCGTTTTAAAATTCCTTTTCGAGACTTTTTAACAAGATATTGGTATCTTCCATGTGATACTGCTCTTTTGGACACATATAGACCAAAAAATGAGCGCCGAAATTTCGTTGTAGTATCCCTTTAAGAAGACGAAAAGAGGGAGGCCCCTCTTGCTCGGTATCTGGTTTGTGTACCCGGACAGAGGCATTGTCCCCCTAGAGGATTAGCCCGTCGCTCAAACTTCAGACAAAAGTTGCTTTCCCTAACCCGTTCACCCGAAGCTGACAGTGCTGTGGACACTACGTGCTCGTTGGGCCAGCCCCACTTGCCACGTGATTACGCTCCTTCGCGCAGACTCACGCGCAGAGAATGAGGGCAAGTGATCAAAGGAAGGCGGCGGATTGGTCCGGCAAGCGCGTAGCTTCCACCACAATGTCAGCTTAGGGAGAAGGGAACAAGCGAGGTCCGGTTTCGTGTGATGTGCGTTTGGACCCGATGACGCGCTTTTGGGACCGCGGATGTATCACAGTGAAAAGGCAGAGAGCTTACAAAGGGGAGAAGGTACGAAATAGTCCGCTGTGTTTTAAAATTTTCGCACTGAAAGTCAGGCTTTCGACTTTCTACCTTTTTTCTTTTGTCCCACTGAACGATGTGCTATTAGTAAAATCCCAATCTAAAATGATTCATCCCAACCCAAAATGCGTTTCATGGGCCCTTTAATCTGGCCGGAACGGGCCGGGCCATAAATTCCGGCCCGATCTGATTTCTGCTATCGATAATATACATACTACCGATTGATGACTATCCTGAAACTATTGATAGCCGCCTATCGTGTTCAAGTGGCAATTTGGGCCAGTTGGTTTATGATCACGTAGGTAAGCGCCAAAAACACAAGGACAAGAAAGTAGACGACTATATATATATGAGCAGTTTTTTCAAATAAAAGTTAGTTGCGAGTGCGCCCTTGTTTGTCAACTTTCTTGTTCTTGTGTGTGTGTGTGTTTTGATTTCTTTTCGCTTACCTATACCTCATCGACTATAGTGAAACTGTCAATTGCCGATTATCGTAAAGCTATTCATAATGTTTTATTAGGTGAAAAAAATAATCAAGAGTCCATCTGGCTAATATGAAGCTCGGAGACAAACGCAACTGCAATCATGAACTTTTGGATAATTATTGAGGAACAATCTAATTAAACCTATTGGCAAACTATCAGAAAGCGGAACAATTTTTTTCTAGAAACTCTTGACAATAAGTAATCAAGAAACTATGACGAAAATAATCCCTGGAGAAGGGGAGCAAGAGGGACAAAGGACAAACGCAAATCTCCTAAACCCGGGACCTCTCCATTACAGGTGGAGCGCTCTACCAACTGAGCTAACCAGGGGTTAGACGTCAGTAGAACAAACAGAGTTTTTTCGGTCGCGCATTAGTCACCTAGCTGTGTTTGGAGTTTTGTGTTTGTCCTTTGTCCCTCTGGTTCCCTTTCTCCAGGGATTATTTTCGTCATTCTTGTCAGCTCGCTTGCACCTTTACATTGAATTGCATTATAATGATAAAGAGAAACTATCGATTGTATGATATCGAAAACTGTGAATAAAATATTTCGATAGTGAAATATTGATTATGTTTTCTGTAGGTTGCCGTAGCTTATTTAGATTGCTTTTTGGGAGTTTGTACTCTGTTTTTAGAGACACAATTCAATCAGGAAAATGAAAATACATTTATCTCACCTGATAAGTAAACTACGCACGGCATCATGAGGTTGTGAGTCATGACTTTACCCAAATGAAAAATGTAAGGGTAGCGTTTCTTTCAACAAAACACGTTGGGAGAAAAAAAAAAGGAAAAAATATTGTCATTCGAATCTACAAGTTTTTGTTCTGTTTTTTCACAAAAATAACGCTTCATTGCCCACAATATCGCAACTTGGGTCACTGGAAACTCTTGTTTTCATTTTTTTTAATTATTGATGTAGTAACCTTTATGTTCCGAACTTTTTGGTAATTTATTTATTTAGAACATAGCTACAGCCCAATGTTAACTCGAACAGGAGCGGAAAAAAAGACAATACATACAAAAGGAGGCATTTTGAAAAACAAATTAACGAGAAAATAGGTTGAATCATATTCGCACGCACAAATACATATCTATAGGTACAAAAGGTTTAGTTTGCAATAATCACTATAGAAAGTAAAATATACAGTGCAAATGCTTAATACTGTTCGACTTGGAAATTCGCTTATATGTCAATTATAACACTATTCTAAAATAATTTAAGAAAAAAAAAAGCATCAAAAGAATCGCAGAAAACATCACTCTAAAAATGCTGCAGGGTAAACCGCTAAGAGGAAAGAACGAAATCTTGAAACGATTAGTGCGAGCATATATTGGTGTTCGTGAGTTTTGATTATGGTACATTGGTGTTTTGTGGGTCGTCTTATTAACGGCTGCTGACAATTTTTTACACGAAACCTAAATTAATTTGACAGCAAAAAGAACAAACGTTTTTACCGGAAGTTTTTCCTATGCAGCTCTAGAGCACGCCACAACTAAAATTGTTCGTATTATAAGAAATGATCAGTATGGAAAGTATGGAAATAATAAAAGCATCGGTAATTAACCATGCTGGCATGGAATAGGCTTTTTATCAGGTAATTGTTTCATTTGAAGAAGCCACAACCACACCTGATACCCGAGATAACCGCTTCGGCCTGCAATGATCCTCGATCATCCGCACCGGTGCGCACCGGGGCACCGAGGTGCGCCCCTTCGTCTTCAATCAAGTGCACCGGAGCGCACCGCATGTCCTCAATCAACGGTGCGCATGTGCGCACCCTCCCGGTGCGGCTTTTCGTTGCCCAAACGCGCACCTAGAAAATCCACGGTGCGCCGGGGTGCAGTCCCATCAGGCATTGGGGCCAGGAGCGGGAATCGAGGAGATGGCGGAAGTAGCAGACGAGCAGTCTATCGAGATGGCGACCTTGCTAAGACGAACACTTCTCGGCACTCGATGAATTCCTCAGCTCCTCTGACAGCGAAGACGACGAGCCTCTTACCATCGCCGCGATTACCGGTGATTGCTGCGGTGGCAAGGAGCGCCTGCAAGTTGTGAACTTCGTAGAAAGCGTGGTTTTGAGGCTTTTCGATGACACCGAGGTACGGCTATTATCTGGTGGTACTCTTCCTTGAACCAACAATGATGGGCAAAAAATACTTTTGGGATAGTCATCCGCTTCGTGACCCCGTCGACAATCACGTCCATGATGTCCGTTTGTGTGTGACCGCTAAATCCGCGAAGAAAACCAGGAGAAGTTGACAGCAGACGGGCACCGTGCGCGGACGAACCCAAGAAGAAAAAAACGAACAAAACGCGAGGTGACGCATGGTGGTGGTTACCGCGGTGCACCGGAGCGGCGCAGTTTGTCCTCGATGTTGCACAGACTTCGCCCTGCACAACCGAGGAGCGATGTGCACTGTCCTGGTTTCAGGGCAGTTCCGGGGCGGGTTGATCGAAGATGCTATCAATTTTTCTCTAAAAGCTCCCTAACCCTTTCGAGCAACAACAACTGCGTTTCAGATTTTGTTGTCTTCGCCCGTTTTTTTATTGTTCCCCACCTCAGGGTCTACAAAATGTCTATCCATTTCCACCCGTGTTCGGCAACTGGCGCCATAGGGGTCGCACTTTATGGAGGCGTAATGGGGGACAGCGGGTGTATCAATGAAATAACTATCGCGTAGTACCCCCCCCCCCCCCCTCCCAAATCTGAACATGGCCCACCTCCACTGCCGGCGGTCCAGTCCCGAGGTCCCCCTCTGCACCACCGAAAATTACGACCCGCGCCATACAGCTTTGAAAATTTCAGACAATCATTTAGAACTTTTGAATAAGAAAACTGTTAGTGCTGAAACTTTGGCATCTGTTTTTGACCTCTAGCGATTTAGGTGGAGAACGAGCGTTCGGTGATGCATAGTTTAATTTTTTCGTTTAAACAAATAGTGTACATGTTTTGGGGTGACACTCTGCACTTGAAGTACAGTACATAAGCTGTCATTTATAGCGAGTTCGTTTCACGCGCACTGGCACCGCTCGAGTTCTCTCCCATCGCACCCGCAGTTTTTTTTTATTGTAAAACGTTTATTTGTTGAAAAGAGCTTGGTGCTAAGCCCTCGACGACTTTGTCAGCCCACTCCGCTGCCAGAACTTGGGTTCTGGGGTCAGAGCTGGCCAGCACGGTCTCCCACCGCTCGAGAGAAGGATTTGGGAGTAGGTCACCCGGGGGTGGCTCTATTTTGCAATCCCATAGGATATGGTTGTAGTTGGCTCGTTGGCCGCAGTGTTTACAGTGTGGGTTGTATTGGTCAGGATAAATGTGCGCGAGGAGTGAAGAGGTGCGTAGCAATCGCGTCTGGAGACGACGCCACGTAACCTCCTGTTCTTTAGTCAGATGTTTGTGCGGAGGGGGAAAGTTCTTCTCACTAGTTTAAAATGATTGGTTAATAGTTCAATAGTTCAATAGTTCTTTATTGCACTCGAGTAAGTTCACACCAGGCGTGCAGGCGACAAGGAAAGGCAGGGAGCCCATGCACAGTGTGTGCCCTCGCCGCCCACCTGGAGGCAATTGATAGATACAATATACATATACATATATATATGATACAATATACAATATACAATATACATATACATATATATGATACAATATACATATACATATATATGATACAATATACATATACATATATATATGTGATCATGGAGTTCTTCGTGGGATTCCGGAAGCCAGACTCATCCACTGCCCGGTCGACGAAACCTCGGGCTTTGTGTTGCACGGAGAACTGGACTCAAACGAACCCGCCAAATGCACCGAGTGCAAAACACCGATACTGCCGCCATCTATGCTGTAAAAAAGGTACCGACCTCAAACCGAAACTAGCGCCTTTTTGTTCGGGTTGATGGGTGGGAATGCGAGAATACAGTCACTACCAACGTTTATCTACAAACTTTGGTCGCTGCAACCTGTAGTTTATATTTGCGATGACTTCAAGCAACTCGGCTGTCGTAGAGATAGTTACAGACGGCGTAAATTTCTGCAACCAGCTGTCTACAAAGCTGCTGGTTGCGATCTTTCAATTTTTATAACCGTTTACACTGAAGAAAACTGATGATGCTGTCCGGGCAGAAGCTTGATCCGTTTGAGCATGGTATTATGCGTGAACCACTGAAAGGGTACGGCTTAAAACTAGTCTGTTGGAATATCCAGCAAACCTTTTCGTGGGCGACTTTCGATTTCGATCGTCATTACAGGTGAATTAGATATATTAGACTTGGTGAGGGCGTCGAGAACGAGAGCTTTCTCGAACAAAATATGACGGGGCAAGTTAGCTGACATAGGTAAATGTTAAACATGATGATGTTGCCCAAGCCCGGGTAAAGTCACTATATGTGATCACTATATGTTTAACTAAAGTCACTATGTTTAGCTTTCTCTGATGCTCATTGGGCAGTCACAGGTTTCTGCGGGGGGAGCTTTGTCGACGAATATTCAATTTTTAACCCGCACACGGATGGTGACAATCATCTCGGGGGCCGCTGATACGTTTGTTCTGAGCATTTCTTGACAAACTGGTATATTTCAGCGTCTGTACGGCAGAGCGACTTAAAACCTGCAAATAAAGCACGGGTTGTCAATTGCTTCCTTCATGAAATAGCAGACGCTCCAGATTCAAGCTCGCGTTTGATCTCGTTGTCCGCGGGACGCAATTTTTATCAGAAAATCCACTTTTTTTTTTTTTTTCCCTTTCGGTTTCGCGACACATTGTAGCAGACGAAGGAGCAGACGAACCCTCGTCGTCTGCTCCCGCTCCTTACCAGAGCGAGGCATGACGGGATTGCATTTGGGCGCACTCTCGATTTTCTCGGTGCAGCGGGTGCATGCACGCGCGGGGTGCCAGCGATGAAACGAACTGGAGAGTGCAATCAATAATAATTGGGGTTGTGTGGATATTTATGCAGCGAGTCGTTGGCCAGCCGTTTTTAATGTTGCGACGAGTCACTCGCTGTAGATGAGCAATTTAGCCAGTGCAGTACAACCGCTAGCCTGGGGTCTTTAACGTGCACCACGCAGTAGTGATACACGACCGCACGCCGGTATGATGCTCATCCAGATCGAAACGGGCAGGGGCGGGGATTGAGCCCAGGATCCCTGGGTTCTGCAGCGCGAGCTTTCGCTCCATGTGCTCCGAGCTGGTGTGCGCTAGCCCACTCGGCCACCGATCCCCCGAGTGCAATCACTCGTGGAGTGCTGGCCGAAACGAACTCGCTCCAAGCTGCGAGTGGGCACGCACGGGCACGAGTGTCGTGAAACGAACTTACTTCAAAGCCCAGGAAAGCACCGTCAAGCATTTAACAATTTATTTGCCTTTAAATAAAACTTCTGCTGCCACCGCTTCCAACCGCCTCGGTAGCGCAGTAGGCAGCGCGTCAGTCTCATAATCTGAAGGTCGTGAGTTCGATCCTCACCCGGGGCAGGCGGTGTCACATTTTTGTACTTTATTATAAAAAAATGTCAGAGAAAAAGAAAATTAATATTTGCACTATGAATGGCTGATGATGTCCTTATTTTTAATATTTTGTTTCTTTCTAAACTGCCAGCCCGGCAGTAGAACAATATTTCCTCACATTTCTCGCATTGTTGTTAAATGCCAGTCTCGCACCGCAAGTCAGTGTGGTTCAACCATTGTAAAAAAAACCGAGACTCAGGAACACAGAAGGGGACGAACACAACGTTGTGTTGTGTTCGTCCCATTCTGTTTGTGTTGTGTTCGTCCCCTTCTGTGTTCCTGAGTCTCGGTTTTTTTTACAATGAATCATCACCAGCTCGCTCGTTCTTTTAAGTATTATTGCAGTGGTTCAACCAGTTCAATCCCCACCCCTGCCCGTTTCGATCTGAATGAGCATCGAACCGGCGTGCGGTCGTGTATCACTACTGCATGGTGCACGGGTGCCCCAGGCTAGTGGTTGTACCACAGCTCCTGATACACCAGACGCTACTGAGGCCAGACTAATTTCCGGCTGTATAAACATAAACACACCAATTTTATTTCATTGCAAGTCAGTGTAGCGTACGAGGAGGTAGAGCAAATGGTCAGCTAGAAGTACTAAACTATGGTGCACTAAAGCAACAGTAGCACTAAACCAGATAAGGAAGGTTTCATACAAGTGCCACCGCTCATTGACGGTCAGCGTGGTGTTGGGTTACCTTGCTCTCTTGGACTGCCCTTGGGCTCAGCGGCTGAACGACTAAATCGACGATAAAAAGTGACCGATCATCTTGCTGACCAAATTATTGTCTGTTTTTGTTGTTTATTTTGGGACGAAGGACGGGATAGCTGGCAAAAGCGAACGCATAAAGTATCATTAGATTCGTTCCTAATACACCTAGCAGGTGGCACAACTCAACAACAAATACCGAACTTCTGCCTGACTATAGCATCTGTCTATAGGGCACACATTGTAATAATTGCGTAATCAAGAACAACTCGCTTTGAACGTCGCTAGGCACCGAAGAGCGTCAAGTTTTACTGCGTTTAATTAGTTTCAGAAATGGACCCAGAACACAAGAGAACGCTGAAGGACCCCGACATAATCGCTCGTCTTGTGCCCGCAATCGACTTCGACGTCCTCGCCCCGCGGTTAGTGAGCAAAAGGGTTCTTACAAGCGCCATGGTCGAAGACATATTGGTAAGAAGTCTAAGATTTCTCTTTTAACCACCGGTGACTCGACGCGCCAAGACACGAAATAATCATAATATGTTGCGGGATAGATCCTCTTCTTGATCGTGGTCTCTATACATTCTAGTGTCACTCTCGCAACATTCCAGTTGCAGTTGTCTCGGATGACGTCAGTCGCAAGCGTTTGCGTCGACAAGCCTTTACGTTGTTGATGTTGCATTTGTTGGTCAACGTAGTTTGCTCATTTCCTCCCATTTCTACAAACTTCGCTGTCAGATTTTACTTGGAGGCTCCCACATACTGTCGTGCACCGCCTGAAAGCAGGAGCAAAACACGCCGCCAAATGGCTACGTGCACAGACAGGAAGCACAAAATCAAAGACGTTGGAAACGATTTTTAGAGCCGGCATTCATTGGCTCCAGAAGTGCAGGCGTGCACAGTCACTTCTGCTGGAGTCTAGGAGCGCAGGTAGCAGTAATAATTATCGGAGTGTCTGGACTTCCGTCCAGACGGAACCAGACGCAGCAGAGTTCTGTTCAGAGGGAACGATAGCAGGCAGTGGCACGGTAGAGTTCCGTCCAGGCGGAACAAGAGCAAGCCCCCTGTGGAGTCTGGTTGGATCCGTCTTGAGGGCCCAGCAGAGAGAGAGAGAGAGAGAGGGGGTCTAGACTGGGGTAAGAACATAAACAGGGAATCGCACACTAGCTTTTGGCAGCTTCGAGAGTTAATTATGCATTTAGTAAAAAAATACCGTATATAAGATGAATTGTCAAAGCGAATTGCCAAAGCTGTGGCATAGCTCTGTGTGAACGTGGCCGCTTCGCACGCAGCAGACCCAGGATCAAACCCGGAGGGTGGCGGGCATACTTTTTGTTTTTTGGCCAAACATTTGGCAATATTGACAACATTTTTTTTTAGAACTGTTGCTGTAAAGAACAAATATTGTCTACGAAACGTCGCAGGACAATAGGGAGAACTCTACTGGTGACTAACGTTCTGTCTGAATGGAACCCTAGCCACAGCCAATAATTATAATAACCTTTATTTGCTCAGGAGAGCGGCACCACCTCAGAAAGGCAATAGCCCATACCTTCGAGGCCTACAATGCCGCGTCTAGTGATGGGGATAATGTGATGACAGATGAACTAGTGACGTACTCTAATTCACGCAAGGTGTACACAGCCAAGTTCTAATTCATAGTCAATAAATTTTTCAGTCGCGCTGAGTAAGGCATAATTGTCTGCAGCCAGAAGCGAGCTTAGAGTTTCAAAGAATTTGTAGGGTATAATACTTGCTCCAGAGTAACTATGTCCGATCCTACAAAAGGTCCGAAAAACAAAACAAAAACAAACTGCATTAGTTTTTTCTTTGCGCACAAGTTTCCTTCCCAGGCGATTTGTTTGAGATGCGCTGGTCTCTTCCATTCAGGATGCACTAAAATAAGTTTTGATACTGCTTTTTTTTTTTTTTGAAGGCATTGAGACAGTGCATTGCTCCAATGTGAGAAAATCCAGAGGTTGTTGGTGTGCATCCTCCGTTTGGGGATACAAGAGTGCTAAGTGTGAGATTTCCAAAGGGGAGAAACGCAGCCTTCAAATGTCTGGCTCCTGCCAAAAGCCTGTCGCAACGGATATTTTCCCGACGTGCTGAACTCGCTCACACTGCCTCGAAATATTTTGTCCGTTTCAATCGGCTTACGGGCTTTTGGTACGAACCAAACACCTCATGACGCTCCGCTAATCTTTTTTGATATTTTTTCTATGTTTCTCTTCATCAGAGGTCTCACCTTTAGTACATTTTTTAAACCAGGTTGGCCACCCACAAATTTCGGGAATCCTTGAAGCATGCACACGCTTCAAGGATGCTTCAGTGTTCTGAAAAGGCACGCTCAAAATCCTCTTTAATGCATCTCTAACAATGAGGTCATATCAGAAAAGATTGTCAAGACATATTTTTGTATCCAAGCCCTGGACTTCTGTGGCGTTTCCTCCAACCAGACTAGTGCCACGGGGTTACAAGGTCACCGATGTCCGGATGATGCTATTTTTCAGCGAATTTTGAAAAGAGACACCTACTGAATTCTAGGATTAGTGTCATGTGCCCTTTGACCATGAATGCTTAGCACTAATGTGTGTCAGCCATAGATTGACACATTCAAGACAAGTGTTTATTGTTTTCAGCCCACCATTGCCATGTTGAATCACTGCTAGATCAAATATGTGCAAATATGTGGCTTCCTTCCAGCTTACCCTGCACATTTAGTTTCAGGTCCTAACTGAATGACCAGTTGCTGCCCTGGTATCTAGTTGGCTCAGGATAAATAAGGTTAGGTTATAATAGGTTAGGTTGGTTTAGGTTAAGTTGAGTTGCAATAGGTTTGGATAGGCTATAAATTAGGTTAGGTTAGTGTTGTATCGCGTCGGCAACCTTGCCAACTCTTGTATGTTTTGTTTGTTTGCTGGAACGAAAAGATTGCGCTGCTTGAGTCGAGCAGGCAGAAAACCACGGAATACGCCTACTGCGTTTTGGCTAAATGGACACTGACACCCCCCCAAAAATTTTATTGTATTTTTGACCTGGCAATTTATTATGGTGTGGTAAGACTACCCAATCAATTTTTTGCTACAGCGTCACATATATTTTGAGTAAAGTGAAAAAACGCAACTGCTCGAAACCGAAACTGGACTGGGGAGGAAGAAGAAATATAGAGGAGGAGAAAGTTGGCGGAAGATGCATGACTGTGCAACTTTTGTTTCTTCAATCAACATATCAGAACCTAGTAGGCTTCCGTCATGCCGGACTGCTGCAAGCCAAGCCAGCCGGGATGAAGCTCATCTGGCTTGGCTTGCAGCAGTCCGGCAATCATTATGTCCCTCCCATTCTTCCTTTGTCCAGTCTGGCTCACATTATCTCGACATACTTTCTGGCGCCACGCAGGAAAACTCTGAGGACGAGCGGACGTTCCGGCTCCTGCAGAGACTGCCGAAGCGAGGCCCCCACGCTTACCAGCGGACCCTGGAGGCACTCAGGGAAACCGGCATGATGGAAGCCTACGAGGTTCTGACTGGGCAGGCTCCACAGCACAGAGAACGGCCCCTGCAAAGCCACGGCGAAGCCATTCTCGGTGCCACTGTTCGCAACGGTACAGTCTTTTCTCGCACGTTGAAGTTGGGGATGGGCCCTTGGCACAAACCATTCATGAGAAACGCTGTCAGTCCGGTTGTCTTCTAGTTTTGTTGCGGAGTGACGATAGTAACGAGTCTTTCATCTGTTAACATTGTAAAGACTCTGGAGAACTGTGAGCTTTGATGTTTCTACTGAAACGTATGAAACCATGTTGTTCCATCCTTGGGCTAAGGTGTACCTTTCGTGCTAAATTTACCCTTGGTCTACGAAAACGATGAAGTGCCAAGAACATCAGTAATTGCGAGAAAGACGTGTAGGAGAGAGAGGAGACATGGGTGTTTTGTGGACGGATGAAGCGATCGAAGTGCTAAGCAGCTACCATGCATTTCAAAGGGAGCAACTTTGCTCGTTGTAGAAATGGAAACAGGATTGGCAGGGGAGTGAGAGGTTTATTTCATAGGTATAGTAATGAGAGAAAATTAATTATTACTTGTGAGCTTTTTAAGCAAAGACTTATAATAGCATTGGAAACTATGTGGGTGGAAGGTACATGCTTGTAGATTCAGTCGACTACTAGATTGCCTGCCTATCACCGCCTAACTCGTCTACATGAATGACGGTTGACTGGTTCATCAAAGCACATATTCCACTGCCCTGTCAGCTTAGCAGTAAATCGGGCGTAGCAGCCTCATGCCTCATTCACAGCTGGTTCTTCCCTCGGCCCAGCGCCGGGAGAAGGTTTCTGGAGCGGTTTTGGCCCCTAATCTCGTTGCCGGAGACGAAGGACGATGTTCTTTGTTGCCGGTGCCAACGGGAGACATGGGGGTCCGGAGTTCTGCCCCAACGGGAGAAGGCCAATTCCAAAATAGAAATCTTCCGTTAAATCACGTGGATTACGGGCGCGGCTGTGGGAGGGGGAGAGGGGAGGGGGATTCACTGTACTGTGCCCCAACGACAAGCCAACGGAGCTCTTTTCGGGAAGGAGCGGGATTTCTGTGGCGGGACATGCGCGCATTGTGTGTTGTTTACGGCTCTTAAACTTCGAGCATACAGAAAATTGGATTTACCATTGAGCTGCTGCTAGAAATGGTGAGACCACATTGGTTCCTTTATGATAGACGTAAATGCGTTTTTAAAGAAGAATAGCTAAAGGAAGAAAATACGGTGGTCGATCATCGGTGAAGAAATGGGGCCCGATGAGTGACTGGTCTAAAACAGAGCTCACAATTGGTCTTTTCATTTTCGTTTCTAAAATTATAGACAAATAAAAAAAAAATTTAAACATGAAAGATAGTTATTGTTTACCCAAATGCAAGCTCCGAGGAACAAAGTAGTTAGACGGGGTTCCAAGAGTTAATTATATTCAAAATTAATTATACCAGTTATATGGTCTAACAGGATGCAGAAGTTAGATGCAGAATTTTAAAGGGAGGTTAGAGAAAGGTTTTTAGGTGAGGTGGCACAGGCTACCGCCCATTTTGAGGGGTACAGCCACCAGCATCCATCCATCCACCCACGTAGCTACCGCTGGCAGCTCCGTCGCCACTGATTCAGCCTCCACCGTCACGCTTTGGCACATCACCTTCCCGCACCGGTGCCGGGACGGGGCGAGGAGCCGGCTGTGTGAATCGGGCCTCACAGAGGCAGTAGTTTGCTTTTCAGCTTCTTCATTCTGGCATCTACGACTCCCGTGCCTTGTTTGAGCTTCGCTGCTTATGGCATAGTTCCTTTGTCATGACTAACGCCGATATGTGTCCACGGATGAAACAAGATGTTCTCTTCTCTTCTGCCGACACTATACTTCATTTCATCTCGTCTCGAACCGCAGCAGAAGGCTAGGGGCCTGCACAGTTAATCAAGTGCCAGTTTAGAAGTGACATCACCTGGTTCCTAAGGTGTATATCGGTGCGTGAGTTAAAATGGCGCCAGTTGGAAGTCTGTCGTGGATGCGGTGAAAATGAAATGCATTTTTCCGCTCTGTTCGAGAAAATTTGAACTTTGGGTATTTTGCTCGATTTACTGCACGAGTTCAAGTATTTTTGGGAAACGACATTCTTAAAAACAGCGCAAAAGGACGGGACGATAGTAAAAGGCGGACGCAGGACCCGTCGTTTTGCGCCGTTTTTAGTAACGTCGTTGGACAACCAACTAGCCCGGCAATCCACCCTTTGTCTCTGGTGATCGTGGCTGGAACCTCTTTGATGTTGACGCGCAGTCTCTGCAGTCTCCATCTTGTGAGTGGTATCAGTGGGATGGCACGGTATGCCATCGCAGAGGCCTTGCACGTCGAGGGGATGCAAGGTCCGCAGAAACTCACTGCCTCACTTCTTGTGCCACACGAAAAATGAGACTCTTCCATCTTGCTTGGGACAAGGTGGGTCTGGACAAGGGAATGTTGACTCCGACCTAACGCACTTTTGAAACGTCTGGCCTGCATGAAAATGCCGATGCTGACAGCTAACTCTACTTGCACTACTCTTCAGAGAGCTGTTGGGAAGTGACTGACGAAGCACGGGCGACGGAACAAATCTAGTTTTGGCATTTTTGCAACGCCAATAAACGTAACGCAAAACACTAAAGGATACTTCCTTTTTTTTTTTTTGGGGGGGGGGGCTGGCGACATTAGACATGCTGCCAATGGCCTTTTTTTTTGCATTCGCTGCAGCTCAGACGTTCTTTGAACGATTGCTCTGCGCGACTCACACGGAAGCTCAGGACGAAGTTTGTAGTACACGTCGAATGCAATTTGCTGCACTTCTATTCGAAATGCGGATTTTTTTGCAAAACCTGTTTGGAAGCAAGTTGGCTAAGGAAACCCAGGAACCCTCGGCGAAGACGAGCCTGCCGTTCTGCAGCCATTACGGCGAACGAAAGTGAGGGTGCTGTTGGTGCAGTTACATTTGTCGGATGACATTTTAATTAAATAGACAGCAAGGTCATTTTAAAGTTAAAATTATTTGTTCAAATAAATATCTCACTCTGGTTCAATTTGTACATAATAACTTTTAAATAGAAAACTTTCAATTTGAAGAAATCTTTCTTTGCGATACGTGATATCTGCCATGGTGCTACGAGTGTTGAATAAATGAACGGGATGGCAACGACAGCGTTGCCAGCCAGAAGTCTCTCCAAACAGGCCACATATTTACATACTATTATTTTATATTATTATATTATATTATGTTATATTATTATGTTATATTATTATACTATATTATTATTATTTTCATATTACATATTAAATATCGTGTTTGAGAGCTTCATTTGAGCATAAATTATGTGTCACTGGTACAAAACACTAACATTACGTTAGGGACAAAGGCTATGCGCCTCGAACTATCAAAGTCTTTGAAGCACTACCTGCCAATGCGTAAGAATCCCTTGCCAGGACCGTGTCACAGCCCTACCGCTGCGGTTCAGTGCGAGATGAAACGAAGTATAGTGACCTGGCTCTACAATACTGGTTGTACAGGGCACGCTTTTCTGGCCTGGTGGGGATGTCCAGGCGTCAAGAAGGTTGCGTAATGAGGAGTGCCCGAGGTGTCAGAGAGCAGTGTTTCGTGTATGTTCGCTATGGATCGACGAGGCTTTTAGATCTTTCCCGGTTGACCCGAGTCAAGCCGCTTGTGGTGTTCCACCTTGCAGGCGACGGAACTGCCAGCGAACACGGGGATGCCGAGCTGAAGGTGCGCCGCGCAAAGGAGTGGAAGAACGGCGACGACGTGAGTTCCTCTTTCCGTGTGTGGGTAGGTTTTGTTCAAAATGTGCAGGTAGAAAGAAGGATGAGCCCTTGAGTTTTGCAAGTAGTGCTTCATTTCTGCGCAAGGTGCTCCCCAGTGCGCACATTCTACTAGTAACGTTCTGCATTGCTCAACTGCTGATTTGTTCCGGCGATATCGAGGCCAACCCCGGGCCCGATGATGCCAAGCTTGATCAAATACTTCAAAACTCAACACTGTTATCTCTGAAAATGCAAGTCATCAAAAAGAGACCACGGACAAACTTAACCAACTCACGCCGGGGATCGGAGACTTAACAGGCAGGGTGTCTAAACTAGAGGGTGCGGTAGGCGAAATGGCGGCGGTACAAACGGAAATAAGGCGCACAAACGAGGTAATTACAGAAATGAAAAAACAAATCCAGCAAGTGTCTTCAAAACAGCAAGAAATTTATGTATTGCATGGTGCTGTAGACGCGCTCGAAAACCAAATGAGAAGAAGTAACCTGCTTATCAAAGGAATTCCTGAAGAAGGAAATGAGTCATGGTCGCAGACAGAGCGTATCGCACGCAGTTTCTTTTCGGACCGATTGCAGATAAACGCCGGTGACATAGAACGAGCACACCACATTGGTCAAAGGAGAGAAGGGTTTCACAGACCAATTATCGTTAAATTTCTTAACTTCAGAGGCAAGCAAGACATACTTTATGGGGCATCGAGGCTAAAGTCAACTGACAGTCCTCCAGTCTGCATCGAGGAAGACTACTCGCCAAGAGTAAGGCTAATTCGGAAGAAGCTATGGGATTTCAGGAAGTCGGTGCGAAGTGCAAACGATAGAGTAAACTTGGTTTATGATAAACTTTTTGTGAACAACCTGATGTACATGTACGGTGGCGAAACTGATAAAGTACTACTTATCCCGAGAGAGCCTAGAGCCACTGATGCGGCACATGTGCATCCGCTGTGACGCAACAGCAATCCCAAGCCCCCAAAACCCGTTGCCCCCGCGAAACAAAGCCGCCCTCTTTCTTTTCTTTTGGCAAATTTCAGAAGCCTTTTATCAAAGCAGGATTCGCTAGCGGGCACCATCGTTTCTTGTTCACCCGAAGTAATCATTGGGACCAAAACATGGCTTTCCGATACGACTCCAGACTCTGGGTTACTACTAAACGAAAATTTCAACATATTTCGTAAAGACCGAGCGACCAAACGGGGCGGTGGTGTTATTATTGCGGTCCTTGGGGACATAACCTGCACTGTACTGCCCGTTGACTCGCCTCTTGAAACCCTTTAAGTGTCTATTTCTGGTGTTTCTTTCCAAAATGTTATAGTCTGTGTCTGTTATCGCCTGCCTGATTCAACCAATGAATTTGTGAATGAATTAACCAATATCTTCGAACATATTCAATCAAAGTATCCGCGCTCAGTGATTATTTTGGCTGGCGATTTTAATTACCCAGGAATTGATTGGGTTAACCTAAATGTGTGTACCACCTGTTCACGGAAAGAAGAGTCTTCAAGCTTTGTTAATCTGTTAAATTCTTTTTCATTAAACAACTCGTCAATCAGCCTACGTGAGGTGATGCCGTACTGGACCTTGTTTGTACCTCCCACCCCGAAAACATGTCTGTGCGTGTTATTGTCGATATTGGTTGATGTTAGAAAGGTCATTTATGATTATTCTAAGGCAAATAGCGGTGCCATCAAGGACTCTGTCGGGTTTTCTGGCGCAATATTTAAACAGGTGCCACGCATGCTCAGTTGAAGACAATTGGCAATTTATAAAAAATGAACTAATACTGATACGTGAAAACTTTATCCCGATGTTAGTTATCACCCCAAGTGAGAACTCTCCTGGTTTTCGCGAAGTGTAAAATGGGTAATCTCAAAAAAGAAAAGACTGTTCAGAAAGGCCAAATTTTCGGGTACGGAGCATGACTGGCAATTGTACAGAAGGTGCGCACGTCTATGCAAGAACAAGATACGAAAGGCAAAAGATACTTTTTTAACCATGACTTGCCTAGCATACCAAGAACAAACCCCAAAAAGTTGTGGCGTGTAGTAAACCCCAAAGAAAAAATTAATTTCGTCTGCTCCAGGTAGGTGACGTGACACTCTCCACCTTTGAATCAGCCTCAAAACTTAAAGGGACACTCAAGTGGTTTTGAGTTGGTGTTTGATGATGACAGCTGAATTTAGACGCCCTAAGTATCCCTAAAAACCAAAAAGTATAGCCATGCGGTGATTATTTCTTTAATAAAAATGTGATTGAAGGCCGCCAAACCTCGGATCCATCCGAAAACGAAACCACTCTCATTGGTCCTCGCACGCTTATCAAAAGGATCTCGGGCCAATGGCGTTGGACGACGCTCCGTCGCGCAGTGATCCCGAGGTAGCCGCATCGGCCGAACCTCTTTGTCATTCGAGCTTCGATCATGGCGGAGTTCTCTACGCTCGAGGACCTGACGCCGTTAGAGGTTGAAATTCTTCGGCGGACAGCCGACCTGGGGATGATTTCCTATGACGCCACTCCGACATGCGATGTGGACGATAGCAGCGCTTCGGAGTCATGTTCGGGTTCCGAGGACGACGAAACGCAGACCTTTTCGGGCGTTCTTCGATTTGCGGTTTGGGCAAGTCCTAACCAAACCAACGTTTGACATCGCAGCGTTACCTCTGGTGATGTCAAGCGATGTCGCCACGTTGACTTTCGCCTCGGGAGGACGGAGGGAAGGCTGGTTCAGACATGTGCAACGAGCGCGTATTTACGACTGCGTCCGTTGCAACCGGAGCGACCGGAACGACCGCTCAGCGCCGCGCGTACACACTACAACAAGCGCAGCGGGTCGTTAGCACGGCGACCGCTTCTATACGCCGCCGTCAGCTGTTTCAGCGGCCCCTCTAAAAGGGGACGCACTGCTACTCAATGCCGTAACAGAATATAGACAGACAGTTTTCTATAGCCAAAAGCTTTATTATTATTTTTTCTTGATAGGCTTGCAGGCTACAGTGGATGAAAAAAAATAAAAAGATGCAGTACGCCGTCTTGGACGATCACGACTCTAATACACGACATTGCAATAGTACAAATATCGCCACACGCCTTTTCTACGATTATAAAAGACAATGCAATCTTAGCAGCGATATAGCAACGTAGAAATATGATTTCGTGATCAGATAGACGTCGCGAGCGTTCAGGATTGCTAACACTAATCACTTTTCTCCGGTGATGAAAACGCGTGAAAATTCGCATCCTTTATACGGTACGCGCCAGTAATACCTTGAACTTGAGCACACGCATGAAATGCGCCCAATAAGAAATCCGGGCGATGTTCGAGGACACAAATGCTTAGAAAGCACCACTGTAGTCGAAGTAAACAAACACGACGGCACGGGCGTTTCTGCTGTCTTGAGAGTGCCGCCACGACATCGCCGCACGAGTAGGTGGATCTTCCCTTCTAGTACGTGCTGGGTTATCATAGCGACACACGACGAAAATTCACAGTCAAGGATAGCGCTTTTACGCGGAACGATGAGCTTCCACCACGCCGACCACGCCAACGATCACCACCGACGCCATGTTCGCAGAGAAGAAGCCGCCGCCGGCCGCGACTGGCACGACCGGCATGCAACGCGCGCCACCAGTTCTCCTCGACCTGTGATTGGTCTGCCGCTGCGGTTGTTTCCAACGCAGCGGAGAAAGAAAGGCCGCCAAAATTTTCAAACATACGATAATTTCATTGGTCCTCGCAAGTACAGAAAAGAGTCCGCACGTATTTTATTCCTGCGTGATTAATAGGCGGTTCTGCCTTCTAAAACTGAAGATACTCATTCACTGACACTTCCTTAACGCCATCGCACCAAAAAGTAGCTTCCCCAAAAACCGCTTGAGTCCCCCTTTAACACCTTTTTTTGGGAAGTGTTCACAGATGAACTTCCTCTACCTGAGTTATCCTGTACAGAATCAAGTATTGAAATGGATGCTTTTAGTATAAACATTGATGGTGTGATGAGTGCTATTGATCGACTACCCACAAAATCAAGCCCAGGGCCTGATGGGGTATGCTCTAAGCCAGGGGTTCTCAAACTGGGTTCCGGGGAACTCGGGGGTTCCACGAGCTGATCTCATGTGTTCCGCGAACACCCAAATTCCCCCCCCCCCCTCCCCCATGCCACCTTCATCTCACTTTGTACTGACATCGTAATTGATATGGTGGGGATATATGGAGAAGCAACACAAGCAAAATTGCCTACAATTGTGCATCTGTTGCTTCTCGGTCGGCAAATATGGAGGGGGACGGGAGGGGGGGGGGGGATTCCGCGGCAGTTTTCAAGGCTTTTTGTGGTTCCATGAGACCAAAAAGTTTGAGAACCCCTGCTCTAAGCTACTAAAACTGACTAAAAGTGTGTCAGGCATTGTGCTTGCCAGCCTTTTCTGGCAGTCACTTGACACCGGTTGTGTGCTGACCGACTGGAAATTAGTAAATGTAGTCCCAATTTTCAAATCCGGAAACCGAAACTGTGCAGCAAACTATAGACCCATATCCTTATCATCTGTTCCATGTAAACTTCTAGAACATGATTAAAGATTACCAACTAGCCCAAACTTCTACTTTAGTCAACTTCTAGAACATATAATCTTTTTATCCGTGATGAAACACTTCGCCACTAACAATATACTTTTTCCTAACCAGCATGGATTTCAACGCATTCTCTCTATTTGAACTGATAACTGACCTGCCCACCAACATCCATGCATCCTCGCAAACCGACACAGTTTTTATAGATTTCACGAAAGCCTTTGATCGCGTACCACACAGTCGTCTCATTAGAAAATTGCAATATCTTAAAATTAACGCTACAAAGGTAATTACGTGGGTTCGAGAATACCTCGGCAACCGAAAGCAAACCGTAATAGCAAATGGCATAAGTTCACCCCCGTAAGTGTTAAATCTGGAGTGCCACAGGGATCTGTTCTTGGGCCACTTTTGTTTTTAGTTTATATAAATGACCTCCCTAAAATGTTTCATCAAAAATTCGACTGTTTGCAGATGACTGTGTGGTATACCGTCATATATCAAATCAATCAGATTGCATTGCCCTTCAAAAAGACTTGAATAGCATAATGCTATGGTGTGAGACATGGCAAATGCAAATAAATATAGAAAAAACGAAAACGATGATATTTACAAACCGTTCTTCCATTGTACATCATGACTACACCCTCATAGATTCAAAATTAGATAAAGTAACGTCATTTAAATATCTGGGTATTCATCTAAGGCCTAATCTTTCGTGGAATAATCGTATAGGCTACATTCTTAAAAGAGCAAATCAATCTTGAGGATTTATGAGAAGACATTTGTACATGGCAACAAAAGAAACAAAACTACTAGCATACACCGCTCTGATTAGGCCAAAGTTGGGGTATGCATCTATAATTTGGAACCCGCATCAAAACTATTTAAATGGCCGGCTAGAATCTCTTCAAAACAGGGCAACTCGATTCATACTCAAACAATACGCACCTGTAAGCGTCACACAACTTAAAGCCTCAATTGGCTTACAAACACTTCAGCAGAGAAGATATCTTGCTAGGCTATCGTATTTCCTCAAGCTCTTTCACTCTTCAACTGAATTTCGCGAAAATAACGTCATCCCACCCCGCGTATCTTTCCTCGTCATGATCACCCCAACATAGTTCATATTCCCTTCGCAAAAACTAACTTGTATAAATTTTCCCCGCTTCTGCAGGCCATAGACGACTGGAATGGGTTGGCAAGCGAAATCGCACAGAAAACAAACCATGACACGTTTGTCTCATTGTTACGTGGCTCTTTATCATGACATCTATTTTGTTTTTCATTTCTAAGTTGTACGCGTACGTTTGGTACCTTTATATTTCCATTTGTTAATTTCACCATCGCTGAGTAAGTCTTTTCTATAAGGTTTTCCATGTACCCTCTTTTAGTAGCACTTGTAAACTTCTCACGTATTACTTTTTAATCATTTAGAAATTATTACATGCCGACGTGCGTGACCATGCACCATGTTACGCGTTATTGAGTTCTGTTAGCGTGATTATGTTTCCTTTTATATTTTCATACAATTGCAACATTGTACGACTATGATGACAATCCATGTACCCCCTCTATGTAATGCCCCCTGTGGGCCTTTAGAGGTAATTAAATAAATAAAATAAATAAATCACCCAATGTCTTTGCACAACCCCTTTAAAAAGTGAGAAAAAAAAATTCATGCTACTTTTTAGGGGTGTAGGTAGAAGTGTTGTGTAACATGGGACAAGCTTCGTTTTAATAGAAACATTCTCTGGAAATCTTTACTCACAAAAGCGCTATCTGTTCTCTTTATCTTTTTTTTACCCGCAGAATGTTTGGACTGGGTCCCTTGTGTCGCGCTTGAGGCTTTGGATTTGTTTTCTCCCTTGTAACAACAAGATTCTAATTTGCATCTGGACAACCTGTATTTGTACTCTAATTTTTTCATTTGTTTTCTCGCTTGTTTTTTTGTTTGCTCTTAGCTTTGTGTAATGTGTGTACCTCCAGTTCGGAATCTGAAACTGCCGGAATGTTGCAGGAGTGGACGCATCAGAATAGAAACACAGTGACCAAAACAATAAACAAACAAGGGACAACGCTTTTTGGTTTTGTTTCTAAAATATCTTCACTTTCATTGGCATCCTAGATCCAAACGGAGAGGCACGCTGACTGCTTGTAGCGCGACGTGCTCACTTCTAGAGAAACGTCAACGTCGCAATGCTGCTCTTGTCCTCCACAGGTATACAGGATGATGCGGAGACCACGTGGAACGTGCGTCATCATCAACAACCGCGACTTCCACAACGATATCCTGCCCCAACGGAAAGGGTCGGAACTAGACGTGCAGCGCATGCACATGCTGTTCAGGGAGCTCTACTTCGACTGTATCATTCGCCTCAACCAGACAAAAGAGGTGGGCATTTATTTCACACACGAGCACTGTTTGCACGAACACGATCAGAGCGCCCGAAGATCGGGAGAATGCGGGAAAGCAAAACTGTCGAAATAAAATAAGTTGGTGGCCTAGTTGGTTGAACATCATAAGAATATTAGCGCAAAGACGAAGCAGAAGGAAAGACAGGACAGGACAAGCGCTACTTTCAACTGACGTTTTATTGAAAAGATAAAGGATGAAAAGGACAAAGATAAAGTTCATGTACGAGTTGAAGTTCACGCAATGGCACCCTCTAATTTTTAGACCTTCGGCTCACCTTCAAAAGTAACCATCTATGCTGGATGTGCTCGCCAAGATTGCAAAAGAGACTTCTGCAGTGCGATTCGGCTCACACAAAACTTGTAAAAAGAGGAATAGTTTCCAGTTGTTTTAGCGCGGCCCTAAACGAGTCTTGTTTTCATTCAGCAGCGGAGAGCTTTGATGCACAAGCATTACGGCTCAAAGCTTCCGGTTCCTCTACTTCCATCCTATCAGATGTGGCTGAATGCATGCTCAAATCTAACCGGCCAACAGAGTGTAAACTGAAACAACACCGACCTGCGGTCGTCCCATACATGCGTCGCATCTCCCGCAGCTTCAAGAGAGTCGCATCCAAGTACAGTACACTCCCTTCAAACGAAACTCAACAGGGACAGTGAAATCCGTTTCATTTATCAGCAGTTTCCTTTAAAGGGGTCATGGGTCTTTAAACCAAAAAATCACCAAAAAATCAATTTTCCACCTTTTCCTCCAAAATAAGCCCAGTCACTGGAAGGTTGGAACTTCGGGCACGTTTAAACCACAGGAAAAGCGCCTTCTCAAGGCCCTCATGGTCGGCTAGATGCATCCTCTTCCTACTGAGGGCGAAAGCGCCGCTGTTGTATGCCTTCTCAATCTTGTCACCATCCTTCAAAATCTTCGAAAGCGTGCACTTCGGGATGCCACGCCTTTTCGCGATGGCCGTCTTCGACTCCTGGCCGCCCGCTTCACGCCTTCAAGAATTTTCATTTTTTCGCTTAAAGACAACGCATTATGCGGGCGCTTTTTAGCGGTTCCTTCCATATTGCACGCACGTAGAGAGAGACGGCCGTAGGAGTCACGCACATAAAACGCGACAGACCAACGCCGGACGAACACAACATGTGAAATGGCGTCCACCAACAAAAGTGTGCAGCGCGACTGGTGCAATTGCATACTGGATTGGATTGGATTCTGGATAACGATAAAAACGAAATCAATATGAAGCTCAGTTTCGGTTTGATTATCCGTGTTGCCCGCAAAATGGTGTTTCGATTGTCGAGCACAACTTAGTACTCATTTTATAGGAAACCAATTAATTTTTTTAGATTTGTTTCGTTTAAGAGACGTTTTCGTTTATGCGAGTTTCGTTTAGTGCGCGTCTACTGTATGATGTCTGGGTGGCGTTATCTGCTCCAGACAAGCTAAAATGACTCTGCTATAAAATATGAACTCGCAGCGCGACAAGATGGACAAATACAGCTTGAGACATACCCACAAGTAGATAAACTTTGACTGTGGAGTTGTGTACAAGATACTTTCTCATGTGAAAAAGTTTACGTGGGCCATACTGGACGATGCGCCAACATCAGGCTCGGGGAGCATGAAATTTCTTTGAAATCCTCGCCATCAGGTCACCTGGCCTTACATATGAGGGACTGGGGGCGCGCCCCATTGTTGACTAGCGCAGGAATTCTGAGGCAGTTCCACGAGAAAAGGACTAGAGAAATCTACGAAGCCCAGTCCGTCGCAGCAAAAAGTGAATCCTGCATAAGCGTGCCATTGGTGAACTTGTCACCCAAGGAACTACGATACCTCCTTATTTCCTAAAATATTTTTTTTTCTCAACCTTTTGTTTTTATGTTTTGAAATTAATTTTGTTTATTCCTTTTTAATTTGTTTATTATCAAGTTTTTTATTACCTCACTCCTCCTTCTAAATCCTCGCCTTTTTCACTTTCTTTTTTATCTTTTCATCAGAACGTGACTTGAAAGTAGTGCTTGTCCTGTCCTGTCCTCCCTTGTAAAGGAAAAAACAGCACCGGAAAAAACACGGGGACACAGACGGAAGGGAATCGGGACAGGGCAATAGGAATCGCGAGAAACTGCTAAAAAGTGCTGCAGTTGAGACGCATGGCAAGAATGGCTTTTTCATGCAATTTTGTGCCATAATTAGCCTAAAAGCATAATAATATTAATTAAAAAAGCCTTTTGTTTTGACTTTGAACGCTTTCATGCACAGAACGATGTTCAACGCTTCATGTTGCTGTTACCAGGTGTGTTGCCACACCTGCTGACATACACCTCCATCACTTCGAACCCTTGTGAAACATTCAGTGGCAGTTCGAAGCCTCAGCGACCAAATTCATATGCTGTGCGGAAAGTTCTGTTTTGGAGCAGTGGCGTCCTACTTATCTGATCTCGCTTGGAACTTCACGTAACTAGCTTCAAAGGTTAGGTCCTACAGCCCCTTTCTTCCTGAAGTTTTGTACAAACTTCAACTCGGTCCATTTCATCTCGCAGACTTTGGAAATGCACTCATACTCTCACGCACAAATCAGTTCCACTCATGTTGTAACGTTTGCCACCGGAAATATTTCAGTAACATCACGAGTGTTGCTCTCAATGAACACCTTGTCCCACTTTTTTCAACATGCAGCAGAGTATAGATGCTATAATTTATAAGATTGTAGTACTACTGAGGTCTGTGTCTCGGTAACTGGATGTGCAGACTTTTCTGCGAAACCACAATTCCTGTGGGTTGGCTCTACAGGAAATGATATCGCTGCTGTCGCACGTGGCAAGCCAGCAGCGCCGCAATGCAGACTGCCTGGTGGTGATCCTCATGTCGCACGGCGGCGCCATGGACATCATCTACGACGTGAATGCAGACGGTGTGAACACTGAGGAGCTGATAGCCCTGTTCAACAACGACAACTGCCCGGCCCTTCAGGACAAGCCCAAGCTCTTCTTCATCCAGGCCTGCAGAGGAGGTGACGTTTCTGCATTTCTCCCTTCTCGGTTTTTCTTGCAGGTCTGTTGCATGGCAAAATCTCTCCAATCTCGGGTACCTGTTCGCTTGTCCGTACTGCCTGGCTCTAGAAAGTGCATCAACAAAAAATCTTTTTAATTATCCCAACTGAGGAAAGTACCTGAAACATAAAAGTGCTCTGAAAAAGTAGGCATCTGTGAATAGCGTTTTTTTCAGTTCAAAGCGTAATCGAAGTGAATAGCAATTTGCTTCGAATATTTCAGAAGCAAATAATTCCAACAGTCGTAGGAAGAAATTATCAGCAAAAGTTATGCAGTACTTACTTTACAGACTACCATAAAGTTCAAAAGAACACCCACCCATAATGGAGAGATAAATGGTGAAAACATGGGTTAGGCTATCTTTGGGGATGCCTCTGCAAAACTTTATAAAAAATTAATGATAAACACCCTGGCTCCGACCACAAACCACGTGACGCGGGAACTGATATTGTGGACACGGCAAATTTGCGTTTCACATTGCGATAAACAGGCGGGACTTTGCTACAAACTCCTGTGTCACGGGAAAGGATACCGCAGGTTGCGGACGCAGCAGATTCGCGCTTCACAGTGCGAAGGACCCGCGGAAACCTGCCGAGAACTCGCATCTCACGGGAACGAATACCGCAAATCGCGGACGCGGCAGGGTCAAGTTTAATGGTGCAATAAACACGCAGGAACCCGCTCCAAACTTGATTGTCACGGGAACTGATATCGTGTGCGGAGATCGCGGACGAAAACGTGGGAATCCGCTACATACGTTATGTCACGGGAACGGATACCGCAGATTCGCATTTCACAGTGCAACATACATGTGGGAATAACTTGTGCGTTACGGAAACCGATATCGCACGTGCAGATCGCAGGAAAAATGCAGGAACCCTCTATGAACTCGCTTGTCAGATGTGCCGGTACAGCAAATTGCGCGGTTTACGCGATTTCCATCAGACATGGCGTGATGCTGATGGCAATCGAGGTGTGGGCGATGTTTTGGAATTTTTATGTTACAGATATTGAGCCAGAAATACGGGATGGGCGATCTCTCCGGGGCGGGCATTCCCTCGGAACTTAACGGTATTTCTTTTCACAGCAACTCAAGTACAGATCAAAACTAATGGTGAATTCCACTGGTCGTTTTGGAGCATGCCGGGATAGACTTTTCTGGAGCGCACCTATTTCACAGGGCGATCGGGATTGAGATGTAGGTGTTCCACTCACCGTTTTGGATTAGCTCCCTCTTCAGAATTGACCCGGATCCGAGAAAAGTCGCTCTGCCGATTTCGGCGGTTTCGACCGGAAGCCAGCTTGGCCAGGCCTCGGCGCACATGCATGATTCCTTTTTTGCCAGGCATCTCGCCTCCGAAAAATTCGGCGCAAAGTGCCGCCCACTTTACTGCTGCTGCTGCTGCTTGATGACAGTTGGTCGTCAAGTTTGCGTCGAGCACCTCCAGCAGCAGCAGCTCAAGTAGCAGCGACGACAAGGATTGCTTGTATGTCCCGCATGAATTCGACTGCCTTTTCAGACCTCCGCAGAAGAGACCGAAAATCGAGAAGTACGTGGATGCCGTTCACGAGTATTTCGATGAAGAGGCAAGATAGCTACACTGATGCACATCGCTTGATCGACACGCATCATTCAGAGTCGCGATCCAGCTTCGCTCGTGCGTTGAACACGTGTTGTTAGCTGCGATTGCGAAAACAGGTGCTTTGAGATTGGGGACCGCTGGGGAAGGAATTCCCGGGGAGGTGAATGATGGAAAGGCATCCGCCGATCCCAGAGTGGTGGTTAGGTTCCACTAGATATTTGGAGGTAGAGCGACCAGTGGAATTCACCATTAGTTCAACAAGAAGAGTCAGTGATTTTCATGCAAGAACACGACGCTGCTGCACACGATCAGGTAGAGAAGCTCCCTCCTGCAGCTTGTGACGCTTCCTGCAATCGAGGAATTTCACTCTGGTTTGGGTTGCTGGTATTGAGAGATACCTACGGGAACACAGACCAGGGATGGGTACAGATGTCTTCCCCTGGACCTCCACCATACCAAAGGTTCTGTGCGTGCAAGGAGGGGTCTTCGGGTACTCGACAAACTCGGTAGCGATTTCGTGACCCCGGTTTTTAATGCGCGTCGTAACCAAGACTAGAGGAGACACCCCACAGGGAGTCTCCCAACGAGTCTCCTAGGCCTGTGCCGGTCCTGGCGGCTGCATCACTGGGCTTGTCCACTGACGCACTCTCCTTCACGGTCTTTGTGAGGAGTGTGCGTGCCCATTTCTGTTTTTTTGTTTCTCCAGTGTAGCATGCGCCCTCGTACCCAGGGCCCACCAGCATTGCCAAGGGCAGAAGGCTCCACATCTCCACATCTGGAAACCGTGTCTTGATGCTTCATATGGGGCTCGAGGCAACTGATTCTGCTTCATCAGTAGAGTGTTGACTGAGAGCAACCTGGTGTTGGTTGGGGAGCTGTCTCCAGACGGGTCAGTTGTGGCTTGCTCCAGAGGCTACAAGACATACAATGCTGCAGTCATGAGCCTCCACTCACTTGCAGTGAGCCTCTCGAGCCCCTTCATTATTGTGTTCGCTCTCTTTCAACATGTTGGAACGTCTTGTACAACCTTAAGTGGCTCTGTATGTTCTTTTGCGATTTCCATAAGGCACCCTCGGGCCTTCGCACTCTTTTGTATTGAGCACCAATCGCTCTAGCTTTCGCACATAACCACGAGAAGCCCGCCACTTCTTCTTTAGCATAGCCGATGCGTAGCTGGAGCGTGTGTCCGAAGCACCGAACGTTAGACCAGGGTGACCTACCGTGCGAACCCGAGAGGTGGAGTTCCTCGCGTTGTCCATGACCACGATAATCGGCAAGGTGTCTGGTACTGGTAGTAGCTCCCAGTCCTCAATGGCACCTTGGACAAACACTGCCAGGTTTTTGGCCGTGTGGGAGCCCATCATGTTCGTACATGCCAAAGCATGCCTGTGCCAAGTTGGACGGACATAGCAATCGTTCACGCGCGATGTTCAGCCCTCCGTTGTGATGGTGTAGTATTCTGCTCTGCTAGTGAAAATGTCTCGCAGACTCTTTCTCACCTCTTTTTTTTTACTCGTACTGATCCGGAATGATTGCTCACCAGAAGGTTGTTCGCGACGGCACAATGTAGTCGGGCATGGCAAGCTTCATAGTGTCAACAAAACCTCCCTCTTTTTTGATGCTGTACGGATGCATTCCGCTAGCAATAAAGTTTGCCATCATCGCCGTCATTTGTTTCGCTTTGGTTGCAGTCGGGTTCATTTTGGACTTAACACTGTCATCACCAACGGTTTCTGATGAGTCGGTTTACACTTATTCTTGTGTTTGACGGTGTTTCCGCGTGCTTGACGGTCGTCTCCTAAAGCCTTGTACGAATCGGGGTGCCTTTTCAGGTGCATTGCGCGGGTCGTCGTCGTATCCGTTGGTGTTTACAGCATTGCCTCGCAATCAAGGCACCGCGCTTCATTTCCCCGTGGGACTTGCAAAAGTACTTCCGTATTGAATTTCATTCCACAACGGCTTCACTTTCGTCATTCCTGTCCGCCATCGATGACTCGTGAGCCATATGAACAAACACAGAGTGCCTGCACAGCGAGACACACTTCCAAATCTTTCGTGGACCTCCGACGCATGATTCTGGGCATTTTAGGATGTCATTGCTGCGCCATTTGCGCCAAACTGCGCCAAAGGTTTTACCCTGCTACATTCTGCTACATTTAGCGCCAATATTAGAAATAAGCACAAACATTGCGACAAAACTTGATTTTACTTTATCAATACTGAGGATATAATGGCTGAGGCCCAGCTACAGGTTCGGATCGTTATGGTAGACTTGTGCGAATCTTCTGAATTTTCGATTACAGCCGCAGATAACGTACTATCCCATTTGATCTCTCTGTCAGTGTCAAATACTGACAGTACTCAGAATTTTCGCAATATCTCTTGCATACGTAGTCTGCTCTGGCGGATAAGTTAGCTTTGTTGCTTAGTTTGCTTTGTTGAGTGTGCTTTCACCGCGCTCGTGTGTACTGCAGTGAAGCGTGAACCACGAAGTAAGTGTGCAGTAACAAAACTGCGGCTACAGTCAAACCCACTTATAACGATCCCACATATAACGACCTATCGGTTATAACGACCAGCTGTCAGAAAATATACGAGTTCAAGGCCCTACCCATTAAAATTGGTCCAGATAAAACGACCGTTTTTCAAAGCATCATACTGTTACAACGAACACAAAGTCCGCTTTTGGAAGAAAAAAAAATAAAAATCTCGCGCGCAAAAAGAAAAAAAAAAAGTTACATTTCAAAAAAAAAAAAAAATTCGCGCGCGAAAAGAAACAAAAAAAAGTAAAGAGCTACATTTTGGGCGCGGCGCTCCGGGAGACGCTCAAGGTCATTTCCACGGCCGCGCAGCAGGGGAGAAAACAAAACTACAAAAGTAAAAACGCTCTCCCGGGTCGTGTAGTCTGCCGATTGTGCGTGTGCGGGAAGGAGAAGAAAAGGCAGAGGAAGTCAACCACGCTGTGCTGTGTTCGTTCGTTCGTTCTATGTTTGCAATCTCCGTATTCAACTCAAGAAAAACTTCAATGCTCGGCGTAAGGTGGCTAGCCCACCACCATCGTGACCGTTTGTTTACTTTCGCCATATTGGTATCGGTATCGGTATCAGTTTAAAGTGGGAAAAAAAGAAAAGAAAGAAGAAACACTACGAGGCTTTATTTAAACGAAAGGGCGGAAAAAGGTAATGGTGCAGCACTTAGTAGCCTTGCAATCCCAGCAACCAACGAGCTCGCAAGTGTTTGAAAGACGACCCTGCCAGAGGCGACGGCCCGCGGACTCGTACATGCGGCAGGAAGCGCGGCACTTAAAACATGCTTTAGACCTAGGCAGGTATTAATTACCTCTGTGGACAGCGAAGAACCATCGTCCGACTAGTGCACGGCATTTATTTTTATGTTGGCGTGCGTTTCTACAAATCTGTTCTATGAGGTATCTGGTCAACCTTCATTGTTTTACTTGTGTGGTAAAATCGGCAGTAATATACTTTTAGGGGCGAAGCTCCTTAAGGCGTGGGTCTGTCCCTCCTAGTTGTGGGTATGTAGCCACTTCGAGGTTTAGTTTATGAATGGCTCAAGAGATGGCGTGTTCCGGAATTAACTTTATGTAGAGATGACAGATGGCGCTTAGCTCAGTTATAAGGCACTCGCTCTTGGCGCTGCTCGTAGTTTAGCTGGATGGAGGCAGTAGACAAGGCTGCGGAGCGGAGAGCGCGCAAGGCGGCGGCAGCGCGCGCTCGCAGACAGAATCCAGCCGTGCGAGAGCGAGAGGCCGAAGCATGTCGTCAGGCTGCGCGTCGACGCCGCCAAGATCCGGCCGTGCGAGAGCGGGAAGCCGAATCGCGTCGTCAGTCTGCTCGGCGACGCCGCCAAGATCCGGCCGTACGAGAGTGGGAAGCCGAAGCGGCACGGCAGCGTCGCCAAGATCCGGCCGTACGAGAGCGGGAAGCCGAAGCGGCACGGCAGCGGCGCCAAGAGGATCTGCAGAACGTCAGGGAACGGGAAGCGGCAAGAAAGCGCGCGTATCGGCAGGCAGACCCCGATGCAGCGAGAGCTCGTGAGGCGTCTGCAAAACGCATCAGGCGAGCTCAGCCCGAAGGTGCCGACGCGCGGTTTAAGCGAGACTTTCTAGACGTTTCGTTCGGCCATAGCTGTGGTGTGTGATAGATTGTGGTTCTCAAACAGTCTAGTCACAATATCTTCCATAAAGAACGACCAGGCTCGCGCCAATGCCATCGCCGTGCTGCAGCGCGAGTTCCCTGCCAGCAGCGGTGAGTACAAGATTTGCTATAGCTGCAAGGATTCGCTAGTGGCGGGAAAGGTGCCTCCAATGAGCGTATCTTACGGCTACACGTACCCACCCAAACCGGATCACTTACCTCCTCTGAACCTTGTGGAAGAACGACTGATCGCTCCTCGTTTGCCGTTCATGAGCATAAGGCGGTTGACGCACGGTAATGGACAGTATGGCATCAAGGGGCAAGTGGTTAACGTTCCGATAAACGTCCCCACCACGGTGCAAACGGAAGAATCGCTGGTTTACCGACGATTCACTCCGGAGCTTCGCCCACTCATCATCATTCACCACGTGGATATGCTGTGACTTTTTAGGGGCGAAGCTCCTTAAGGCGTGGGTCTGTCCCTCCTAGTTGTGGGTATGTAGCCACTTCGAGGTTTAGTTTATGAATGGCTCAAGAGATGGCGTGTTCCGGAATTAACTTTATGTAGAGATGACAGATGGCGCTTAGCGCATGCTTGGCGCTGCTCGTAGTCTGCTCGAGTTTAGCTGGATGGAGGCAGTAGACAAGGCTGCGGAGCGGAGAGCGCGCAAGGCGGCGGCAGCGCGCGCTCGCAGACAGAATCCAGCCGTGCGAGAGCGAGAGGCCGAAGCATGTCGTCAGGCTGCGCGTCGACGCCGCCAAGATCCGGCCGTGCGAGAGCGGGAAGCCGAATCGCGTCGTCAGTCTGCTCGGCGACGCCGCCAAGATCCGGCCGTACGAGAGTGGGAAGCCGAAGCGGCACGGCAGCGTCGCCAAGATCCGGCCGTACGAGAGCGGGAAGCCGAAGCGGCACGGCAGCGGCGCCAAGAGGATCTGCAGAACGTCAGGGAACGGGAAGCGGCAAGAAAGCGCGCGTATCGGCAGGCAGACCCCGATGCAGCGAGAGCTCGTGAGGCGTCTGCAAAACGCATCAGGCGAGCTCAGCCCGAAGGTGCCGACGCGCGGTTTAAGCGAGACTTTCTAGACGTTTCGTTCGGCCATAGCTGTGGTGTGTGTGATAGATTGTGGTTCTCAAACAGTCTAGTCACAATATCTTCCATAAAGAACGACCAGGCTCGCGCCAATGCCATCGCCGTGCTGCAGCGCGAGTTCCCTGCCAGCAGCGGTGAGTACAAGATTTGCTATAGCTGCAAGGATTCGCTAGTGGCGGGAAAGGTGCCTCCAATGAGCGTATCTTACGGCTACACGTACCCACCCAAACCGGATCACTTACCTCCTCTGAACCTTGTGGAAGAACGACTGATCGCTCCTCGTTTGCCGTTCATGAGCATAAGGCGGTTGACGCACGGTAATGGACAGTATGGCATCAAGGGGCAAGTGGTTAACGTTCCGATAAACGTCCCCACCACGGTGCAAACGGAAGAATCGCTGGTTTACCGACGATTCACTCCGAGCTTCGCCCACTCATCATCATTCACCACGTGGATATGCTGTGACTTTTTTTGATTTTCTGAAAGCTAAATCTCGCCTGCGCATTAGAATTAGGGGCGCGTTATAATCTTGCAAACAGTTACTTTAAATAAAGAGCTGGCAGAGTGAAACTACTTATACCAGCTTCATCATCCTTATTTACAATGTTTTAAAGGTAAGTCCAGATATAACGAACTACTGATAAAACGACCACTTTTCGCGGAACTATCGCGTTCGTTATAAGTGGGTTTGACTGTATTACTTATTGGAACTGACTACGGGGACGGGGCCCTCACTTTAGAAACTGCACTACGGTGACGGGGCAGCAGCAAATGATTCAGATGTCCAATGGATTGCCCATTCCGGAAGTGCATCGTGGCGCTGTGGGTAGAGCGTCGGCTTCACGAGCTGGGGGTCGGCGGTTCAAATCGCGTTCTGGACAATACTTTTTTTTTTTCACTTTTTATTTTTTATTTAGGTCACAGACGCTATATTTACATGTAAGGACAGGGACAGGACCGCGAGGCGTGGGTTAATGTGCTTGTAAATTACAAGTTATTAATTTTCACTGTTCCCACCACATACAACACAGGACGGGCCCCCTCACTCTTGCCGGCCGCACTACGGTGAATAGCGAATAGTCGGACGCAGCGAAGCGGCGTTTTCGGGTGGGCCAAGTGAGTTCACATTTTTGTAATGAGCCGCCGCAGACTGTCGCCGCGAAGCGGCGTAAGCGCAGCGCGGCGGATGGCTTAACGCGTGCTTCCGTTACTCGCTAAAACGGGGCCCCCTCACTTTTGCCGGCTGCACTACAGTGACGGGCCCCCTCACCGTAGTGAGTGCCTTACTTATAGTCTGCAGTATTTGAGGCGACATCTTTTTCAGTTGGATATTTAGCAAGGGTTCTCGCAAGAAACTCTATGTGAACTGCTCTGTAGGTTTATTTCTATTTCAACTATCTTGTTGTCACCTTTATATATGTTTTGTCTGTTCGAGTTACTGTCAACAGAATAAATTAAAACTAAATTAGGTGAAGCAGTGGAAGGAAGTTTGGGAATAACGTTAATGACTTTGGCAGGATTGCTTTTTAGAAGGCATACTTATCGTTCACATGCCGATCTTTGCTCTCATAAAGTTCTACATACAAAATGTAATTGATGTTTATTATTCAGTGTCAAAGAATTTTTTTTTACTATGAATTAAGAATTTCAGTTTTATTACAACCTTTAGTGCTTAGATGAAGTATCAACTTATTTCTCAGAATTATTCTAACATTATTGTGTAATATACTTTTTGGTTTTCATTTTATTTCCTACCTAAAATGATCATTACCAGCAGTCCATACTGTTCGATCATCGATGAGCACCTTGTTGCCAAGTGCTTATGCGCAACTGAACTGCTCTATTTGAGGGAATCAAAACCGGCCATTTCACATAGGTATGAAGGCAAAGTAGGCATGTTTTTTATTTAAATAGGCCAATGCACAAATGTTAACATATAATATTCACAGTGGTATGAATATTAATGAAGTGCTCAAAGTACTTCTTGCTGCGCTATAATGGACATTTGGTTGCTACAATATGACTCGGGCTAATCACATCACTGGCATTGAATTGTCCTTTTTTTTTTCTTGATGCCGATGCCTATGCGGCTGTCGCGAGTAACCTCCGAAACCGAAACTGCCGGAGACAGTCGGCTTTTCCTTCTGGTATTCCTTAGTGTCGAATATTTCTAAATTTTCGACTGTCAGAATTTGGATCGAAGCGTATGTCGAGTAATGTACTATTCGATCGAATATTCGGAAAAATCAAATACTTGCACATGCCTATTAAAAAGCGCTAACTCTAAAAAGTGCCTGAAACGAAAAAAGTGTTTATTATGGGACCTGTAGCTCTATGTCAGTACTAGTACAGGGTGTCTACTGACCGGAAAACCGGGAATCGTTGAGGAATTCTAAGACACCTAGAAAAGTCAGGGAATTGTCAGGGAAATTTCCAAAAAGATTGCCGAGTCAAGGAATTTATTCCATGCTCGCCCGCTCATGCTAGAAGCGGTAGAGCCACGAGCACAGTCAAGTACAGCGGCGCGACGTCTGCGCATGGTTTGCACTTTGTTAGAGTGGACTAGAAACATCTGAGTGGGGCGAGCCGCCGGTCCGGTTGAAGTGCCGAATGCTGAGTGTCGGGAAGGACGTGAGCGGCGCTGCAATTGAGCTAGATTGGGACGCGATGCAGCGACGCGAGTGCGGCCATCGCAAACACTGTTGAATGCCGCTACACGCATCTGCACGCGCCGTGAACCAGCCGCGGTGTGAACTCTGGAGGATGCTGCTAGCGCCGCGAACCAGGTGCGACTCATGAAGGTACCCAGGCACAACGCCACCCGCTCAAGCTGACGGGTGGGTATAGCCGCAGGGCCGCTATGCCAACTTTCCACACGCTGCGCTTCACAGAAGAGCATGTGCAAAGCTGGCGGCTTGTCGTTCTTCTAGTACACTCTAGAGCCACTAAATAAGCTACACGTTAGAGTACCAGCACTAGGTACGGCGGCTAAAGAGTTACTAGTGAAGCGGAGTAGCAGTGGCCATTTTGCTTAGTTTGTGACTCTAGTCAGGTGATGTTTCTCTAGTATGCTCTGACGTTATTGTGTCACAGGAGAAACAGTTACTCTAGCCGATACTAGGTGGCACGAGTCACCACTCACTCGGAAGAGAGCAGCCATCGTTCGTCTACCCTCTGAGATGCATGCGTCTATCGATCCATTCGTTTGTCAGATATTCAGCCTCTGCACTCTACGAGCTCTGCCTTGTGCGTTTGTGGCTTTAGATTGGGCTTTCTATTGTGTTATTTTCACGAAGTGGAGATATGTGAAAGTGACTATGTCGCTGTCG
Source organism: Ixodes ricinus (assembly GCA_037355805.1). Lineage (NCBI taxonomy): Eukaryota > Metazoa > Arthropoda > Arachnida > Ixodida > Ixodidae > Ixodes > Ixodes ricinus. The sequence continues at coordinate 59,581 of JAZHYW010000293.1, forward strand.
AAGAAGTGCTCCTTCAACCTGACTGGACAAACCCGGACATATCCACGAATGCAAGTTGGATTCGGCCCGTTCCAAATGATCCAAATAGTGCACACTGCTAAATGTGCTGCATAAAGTTCTCCCTGAGCAACATGAAGAAAAGGACAATTACTTGTCATGTTGAGGGTAAGAAACATCAAGCTGCTATGAAATCTTTGCAAAGTGTTTCCCAGACCCCAATCATACCATTTTTCAACACTGCGACAAACGTGGACTTGCCTTCCACGACAGCAACGGGCATTTTGTCTGGAGGTAGCCCTAGTGCTTGTAGCGCTCTGGCAATGCTTCTAACCAACGCCACAGAAGCTCTTAGCCCCTCAGTGAAGACTTCGATGGGTGGCTTTTTTTTTTATTGAAGAATGAAGTAACTAAGGCGGAGATCATGTAGTGCTTGAACACTATAATGACTCGTGGATTTTTCCACTCAGCGGCAGCATCTGCCTCGCTGTCTCCATTGATGTTCCCCCTTGTGCGAGACCACCAGAAAAATGCAGCTTGGAAAAGAGAAAGTGAGATACACCTTATTTCATGGTATCGCTCCATACTTTCAAGAGAAGTTGCTAGCAAGCCTCTCTAGCGTGCCATATCTGGTTTTTGCTTTTGATGAGTCACTGAACAAAGTAACCCAGAGAGAACAAATGGATGTACTTATAAGGTACTGGGACCAAACTGATGCCACTGTAAAAATGCACTACCTAATTTCATGTTTCCTGGGGCACACTTGTGCAGCAGACCTCTCATCCGCTTTCAGGAAAGGCACAGAAGTCATTAAGCAGACAAAGATACTACAAGTGTCAATGGATGGACCCAACGGTAAATTTGAAGTTTCTGAGGTTCCTCAAAGAAGAACTTGGAGCCTCCAACACCAATCACCAGATCCTGGATATTGGAAGCTGTGGACTCCATGTCGTCAGTGGTGCACTCAAGACAGATCACCCTGCGACGCACTGGGATCTGGTAGTGTTTCTTCGTGGGAGCTATAACCTGTTCAAATATGTGCCAGCACGTCGTGCATACTACGTCCACTTCACAGGAAGTGCTCCGTCTCTGTTGAAGTTCTGCTCAGTAAGGTGGCTGGAAAATAGCAAGGTAATCTCGAGAGCACCTGACGTTATTCCATACTTGGTAAAGTTTGTAAAATGCTCAAAGGAAACAAAAAAAAAAGCCAGCATGTGCTAGCTCCAGCACTGTTGAAAAGACAGTAGGTGACCAGAAGCTGCCAGTGAAATTGGCCTTTATGCTCTTGATTTCTGAAGAACTTGGGCCATTTCTGGCTAAATTCCAGACAGACAATCCCATGCTTCCCTTCCTTGCTCCTGCGTTGGATCGCCTTTTACAATCACTGCTGGCTAGAGTCGTCAAGAAAGATATCCTACAAGCTGCCAACAGGTCTTCCAAGCTGCTTAGGATCGACTTGGAGAAGCCTGACAACGTCTTGCAGCTGCTGCATACGACATTGGGTTTGCTGCTCAGAATGAGCTCTGCAATATCCAGAAACCATCGCAACTGACTCTGCTCAGCTTCAAAAAAAAAAAGACTGTATTTCCTTCGTGAACAGGTGTTCACAAAAGGTGATGGAAAGGTCACCTTTAAAATACAAGTTGACAAGAGGTGCAGGTTGCTTGGATCCGGCTATTTCATTGTCTCCTGAGGTTGGTGAGAAGCAACTCTGCATTGCACTGTAGGTGCTAACGGAGCACCAGTGGATGTCTGGCTTCAAAGCAGAGTGAACCCGCCGTTCCTATGTAGATATATGCTCACTCAGCTCTGTACAAGCGGCGTCAAGGAATTTTGACAGGAAAGAGCAGAGGCTGGACGCCTTCTGGTTTGAGTTGTGTTCACGGGACCACAAAGAGCTATTTTCGTTTGTCAAGCTAATTCTCTGCTTGTCTCATGGCAACGCAGCTGTGAAATGAAGATTCTCTGTGAGCAAAGAGTACGTCAAGAAAAACCTCAAGGAAGAGTCACTGACAGCCCAAAGAGTGGTGTTTGATGGAGTGGCGGCCAAAGTTGATCTTACGAACAGGATGGTGCAAATGGTCTGTTTGTGGGGCCAATGGAAGGAGGAGCTGAAAGAGGCAAGAGAGATTGGATGCATCATAAGCTGAAAGGAAGAAGAGAGTGGCCACTCTAGTCTAGGAGCTTCAACAAAGGAAGCAAGGGTCACAAACGAAGCACAGTTGCATGCTTCTCGTTTTGACGAAGAAATTAAACTCCCTGAAACAGTAAGCCCTGGTCAATGCTGTACTCTAAACACCTTCAAGAGTGAAGGTAGTTGCTTTATTTAACTTAAATACAGTCGCCGACCGATTATTCGGACTTCGCAGGGACCAAAAAACGTCCGAATAATAGAGCAGTCCGAAAAATCTGCATATTGAAAAACTTGCCTTTATTGCTTCCAAGTGGGCTTAAAAAGCCGTAAATAGTGATTTGCTTCAGGTTACGCCTCCGTTTGCGTTCGGCAACTTTCTGTTAGCTTGAGAATCACTGCCTTCTTTTCTAGCGTTATGGTCGAGTACTTTCTGCGCTTCTTAACGACACATCGCGGCGGCAGAACAACAGATGGGGCCATGACGTCCAAGCCAGCGCTGTCCGAACGAGATAACAAGCGCAAATCCACGAGCGCAAAATGGCGACTGGCGACGCGAAGAAACGGAAAAACAAAGCAAACAAACAAAATGATAATGATGATGATGATGACGTCCAGCTAAATGGAAAAAAAGGCTAGCATAGCGTCACCTAGCGGTATAGACTCAGGAGTACTCAAGTAGCGCTGCCAAACCAAGCCAATCCATTTGCAGCCAACATAGAATTCAAAATGGCCGCTTCCCGATGGTGTTTTCTGCTGATCGCTCGCGACGATTTTGTCCGAATAATCGAACTTTCAGACTTCAAGCTGTCCGAAACATTGGTCGTGAATATGCACTACTTCTATGGGGTAAGTCACGGTTCCGCCATTAGGTCCGAAATATCGAACAAGTCCGAATTATCGGGGTCCGAAAACGGTCTGCGACTGTAAAATATTTTACATTGTGAATAGTGTTTGTTTATAATATATTGTGTTTTGGTATCAGCAGTGTTTTCTGGGTGTGGGTTAGGGAATTAGATTAAAATAGCCAGGGAAAACTTGGGAAAGTCAGGGAATTTGATTAAAATAGTCAGGGAAAACTTGGGAAAGTCAGGGAATTTGAAAAAAAAACAAAACAATTTGGTAGACACCCTGTAGTGGAGCATGTCTGGCACAAGCTGTACTTTGAATGCTGCCGGTTTTAACTGTGGGAAAAAAAGGCAGTTATGGGGTGGTCTCAGTAAACAAACTGTTTAGTTGCGACTTACGTTACTAGATGAATCGAAGCACAGTCACAATGTAGCTGAAGGAATTTTCTTTTCTACAATGTAAATATGAAGCAAATGTTTTTATATAACACAAAAAAAGTTATATTTCAAATTTTGATTAACCAGCACAATTTTGTCAATTTTATTTCAATGTGGCTAAAAAATAAAAAAATTATTAAGATTATTGCTTGCTGTAAAATCCTGTAAGGACGCCCTCCCTCACAAGATTGTCCATCCCATTTTTCTGGCTAAATATTCATAACATAAAAATCAGCAGAACCCATCCTTTGGGAATGATTATCTACGTTAATGCGAATAGCATCAAACGGTGCGGAGTTATGCGTGTTCGTCAGGTGGCCGGCACACTCTAGATACGCCAGCCAACTCTTGAGGCGATTCTAAATTTGTTGACACTTTCACAGCCCTGCGCACGATCTCCGCAGCCCAGCAGGTGCGTTTGTGTCACTTAGGAAGGCGAGCAAAGCACGCGCCATACGCACAAACACTCAAAATGGTACCGACCAGACTTTCTGTCGTCTCAGCTAGTCTCAACCAACGGTACTTTAAACGGTTGTTTATATCGTTACCATAGACGCGTTACAGCGCTGTCAGCACGGTGCGCGCATGCTCCATGCACGAGGGCTCATTCCGCTCCATGAGGCTGAGCACGGCCGCTAGCATCACCCTCTCCCGAGCGCGGAGAGGGTGAGCTAGCGGCCGTGCTCAGCCTCACGAGAGCGGGAATGAGCCCTCGTGCATGGAACGCGCGCGACCGGTAGCTGTGACAGCGCTGTAATGCGCGTCCTATGGTAAAGATATAAACAACCGTTTAGAGTGCGTTGAATGACTGCCTTCATAGCTCTGTGGTTAGCGCGTCTGCCTGCTGATCAAAGGGTCAACGGTTCGAATCCCAGCCGGCGCCGGTCTTTTTATTTATTTATCGACCCGCGGCGTAAGAGGTTAGATAGCCAGATAGATACATAGACGAAAAGTGCGTGAAGTAGCCAAAGAATGCTATTCGCATTAAAATTCCAAAACATTGCTCGCTCCCTGATTCCCATTGGACATCACACAATGTCCAACGGAAATCACATTAGCCGCACAATCTGCGGTACCGATACGTGTGGCAAGCGAGTTCAGTAGCGGGTTTCCGTGTTTTTGTCTGCAATCCGCGCTTGCAGTATTTTTTCCTGTAACACGCGAGTCTTTTGTCGGTTCCGACGTGTTTATTGCAGCATAAAACTTTAACTAACATGCTTCGTCCGCGATCTGCGGTATCTGTTCCCGTGAGAGGAGAGTTTGTGACGGGTTGCCGTGGGTCCTTCGCGATCGTGAAACGCAAATCTGCTGCATCCGAAACAACAAAATCAGAAAGTTCGTAACGTTTGTCGCTGTGAACGCGAATACGTTCAGAAAAAGCTAGTAATTTCCACCTGGCGCTTTGGGTGACTGGAACGCGAACGGGTGACTGGAATGCATTCAAACTCTTCTGTACACCATAGCCGCAAAAGAGGTATGACTGGGGGACAGGGTGTAGCGCATGTGGAGGGGGGATCGTGGCTTGCTAGACGAGTTCTGACAGAAGCTTCTTTACACGGACCCGGAGGAGTACCGGAACCTGTAGCGAAACAGCCGGGAGAAGTTCTTGCAGCTTCTCTCACGTGTGGAATCAGGGACACCGCGAAAGTATGAACTAGCAAGCAAACAAACACAGAGCAAAGCACAATAATGCACCACCTTCGTGTTGCTTGTCTAAAAAAAAAGAAGAAAATGGTGGCCAGACGTTTGAAGTAAAAAATGCACGAGTGAAGAGATGCTCTGCTTTATCAGTCCACGCTTTTACATATTTTTGGCGGAGGTTGACTTAAAAGCATTTTGTCTGACAACACCACACTTTTTTTTTTTTTACAACGGAGCTTTTAAGGGCTGGTTTCTCAGGATTGTGTCCGCCGGGTTAAAAATGATGACACCGAACTCTGGATAGCTACCGCTATCTAGAGCGACGGCGGCAACCAGACAACTGGTTGCCGCCTTCGCTCATAGATGGCTGCAACATTTCTTTGGAGGAGGAAGTGGGAGCGGAATGAGTGGCGATGTGTGCAGCAGCGCGAATGGCTACGCAACCGCCACGGGGCCGCTATCGCCTGAAGTTCCACTGCGTCGAGCGCTTCAAATTCCCTTGCGAAAGAAGGGCAGATCACTCGCCTGGAAAGCCTTGCGGAGAACAGAAGCTACAGCTCCGCTGCTCTTCCTTCTTGACCAGAGTGGAAAGGCCGAAAGCTTTTTTGACGAGCAAAACAAAGAGGGCGCATTGTTTTCTTTTGCTTGTTCCGTCTGTTCACTGGTTCCTTTTGTCAGGCGATCCTTGGTTTCACGCGTGAAGAAAGCTGCGAGAACTATTCCCGGCTGATGCACTGCAGATGCCTGTGCTCTTGTAGGTCCGTGTCAAGAAGATTCTGTCATAACTTCTAGCATGCCGCACTATGTAATGCACATCCATCCAGCCTCTCATCCGGCAAGACCAAGGCTCAACGAGGCTGGGCAAGGCCTTTTCGCAATAAGGGTGTATTGAAGTGTTTAACACGCAGTGCATGGGGACGAGGACATGTGCAAATTCCCCTTCGCAAGCCCAGGACTTCAACGCGTCTACTCCGACCCTTTTCTAGTAGGACCACGCTTGTGTTATGCCTTGGGTTAGTAAAGGTTGCGGCGTGTCACGGAGTGGGGTCAAATGAATAAAAATAAAGCAAATGATCCACTCTGAGGATAAACGAGAAATTACGGGAAAAGAACAAAAGAGCTAAGTTCGACCGGTGACCAGCGCTAGGTCCACGCCCGGTGTATAATCAGTAGAGAGAGACGACAACACAGGGAGGATAAGCAAACAAAACATTAAATTTAATAAAATGAAAAACTTCGCTGCGCACGGCAATAGATCCTCCACACAAACCACACTCCAGCTCAACGCTATGGAGCCCTGCGGGCCAGAAACTATTACTAAAAAGACTCGACGCTCATAAAACAGGAACCAGCCAACAAACAGCGACTAAAACCCGACACTAACACACAACGAGAGCAAACCAAGATAGAACTCGAACGTCTCCGCTACACACATGGGATCACCCCCAAAACAGTCGCGACAGAAAGAAGCACTGCGTAAAAAATCGTCCCAATGTTCAACAGTTCGTACTTCAGAGCCGGAGGATGAAGTCGACAAATCAAAGAAAACCAGGCTTATCTTTCCGGAAGATGCTGAGTCCAGAGCAGTCCGTCGTCTGGAGTCGTGGGCCGATGAACGACGTCTCGGAGTCCGGCGGTCCGGTCAGAAGCTCGATGAGATCGACACCGCGCACCACACAGCCACGCACGCTTCAGCACAACCAACTCAAACACTTGCCCGACAGGCAGGGCAGAAGCCGAAAATCAAACGTTTCAAGACTCACGTGCAGGGAGAAACCGCGTCGAGCAGCGACCCGGCCAGCTCCGGGGCTCGACTACCTCCTTTGTTCCAGAACCCCTTTATAGGCTCGTCTACCGACCAACCTCCCGTTTTCCCGCCTTTCGGGCCAGTCAAGTTCCCAGAAAAGCAAAGGTACCCGGCACCGACCCAAACGTCCAAAAACATCAATTACCGCCGATACGTAGAACACGACAACCCCGACAGGCGGCAGACTGATTAAGTCGCCGCCTTCAAAAGCGCGCTAGCCAGAGTAAACATCTTTGTATCCCGGCGGCGCCCTCGCGTCTCAAATCGGCACCATACTCGAGCCAGCACACGCACCCCTCCGTCTGCGAGGTCAAAGCCACAATGGCCACAAACTGTGCCCCGGGATGAAATATAATCCGCGTCGCCCGTCAACAAAAACCCACCCCGCAAACGAGCGAACCCGTTGGGGACGACGGGACGAACTGAGATTAAAAGCGGCACCGCACTTCCCCGTCCTGACCGTACCGAATCTTAAAGTGGTTCGAAAAGGAGATCATAAAAATGAGAAACAAAAATAAAGAAAAACCTGAATTCGTGACACGGCGCTTCGTGCAAAGCCTTCGTTGGCTTAGCTCAAGCGCTGACTAAGCCAACGTGTGGAAAAGAATTGTTGCCTTTGCACTAAACCACCGATCCTTTTTCGTATTTATGCGATAGACCTGCAAGTGCAGTGATGAACATTGCATTAGCTCTTTGGCGACGGTGCCACTGGGCAGTTGCTAAGAGGTTTGGTCGATCCTCACTGTCCCTCATCTCCCCTTCCGTGTGAATGTGCTTGGGAGGCGGGCGATCCGCGGACGTGTAGTTATGCGATCAATCTGTTCGCAAATTGGCCCGTCGCGCGAATCGGCCAGTGCCGTCTGAGCTATGCTGGTGGCTTTTTGAGCGTAAGAACCGGGAAAGCAAACGCACTAAGCAGGAAATTAATACACTATGGGAGCTCGGCGGGACCGGCGCTTCTGAACGTAAACGCCGTGAGAATGCAAAAGCCAAGAGTGTATCAACGAGGTTTTACTGTGGTTTCATCCCGAAAGGAAAACCAAAACCCACTTTGACTACCCCCCCCCCCCGACAACAAACCTGAAGACACTCGTTCAAAGAACAAAGGGAACGACATAGCAAACTTGGGTGTTAAGGCTTCTAGAAGGGTCGGTAAGAGCAACGAGACACATTGCTGAAACAATCACTATTCCTCGATATCGTCGACGACTCCTTAAAGGGGGCACTGGCACCGACTAGAGATTTATCTTCCGAACTACTCAAGTGATTGGAATTAAATTTGCAGGGGAGATGAAACATCAGATGTAGCTGTATTGTGCAAACTTTCAGCTCTCTAGGATAATTTTACATCCCTGCATAAGATGTGCCACAATTTGTTAAGAAATCTATGGTATGCAAATGAAGCTATTAAGCACCATTTTGACTGCTTCAATATAAAGTGGGGGATGTAGGACTTTGGGCTATCTAGTTTTTATGACTCAAATGTAAAGATTTCAGGAGTTATTACCTCGAAATATGAGATGCATATCTGTCTTATGGAAATTTATGAAAACAAAGTGTTTTCCTCAATGAGGACTTCAACTTAAAATAAAATAAAGTAGATAGCTCGATTCCCCAGTTAATTTCAGTTCAGAAACATCTTGATTGTGGTGTCATCCTTTTACCTTCGAACAAAAGATTCATTTGTATGAAATTTGCAGCAAAAAGTGGAACTGAGAAAAATGCATTCAAACATTGAGCTCCTTTACTTTGTTACTGCCTCATAGTATGTTGAAAATATTTGATATCAACATAACTATTTGGCGTATGGTTATCAAATTTAGTGTAAGGGTGTGTAATTAGTTTCTAAAACAGAAAACCTAAAATTTGAAAAATTCATTTTTTCAGAACAATATAAAATTTAGGCTTATATCCCCCTTAGCGAGACGTTAATAGACGTCCCGAGAATCTCGGTGTCTTGCGACAATGGGACAAATGTTTGGCCAACTTGGAAGCCTCATTGCTATTTTTGACAGCTCTCTTGTGTTCACACAGCCTGTCATTTATGCATCTGGCAGTTTGGCCAACATAGCACACACCACACTTTACGGGTATTTTGTGCATTGCTTCAAGATTACAACCCGCAGAAGAATGATTTTTACTACAGCCACTTCTTTCCGCCTAGAAAAGAATCTAGACAATAGTCGAGTTTAAAAACTACGGGACAACTATGAATTCTTTTTAGGTTGTGGACTTGTTGTCAGTTGAATAGTGCCTTCAAAAGCCGTAGGAGGCTAAAACTATATACTTTGCCTCTGTCCGAGTTTGGAAACGACTTATGGTGCAACATAGATGTTTCAGCATAGCCACTAGACAGATTTCCGAAGTTTCTCATAGCCGACTTACTTTAGAAAAGAATTTGTTGGCTTACAATAGGCCCCTTTACTCAGAAATATGATGGTCTTTCTAAATCCAACGAAGGCTAATCACAGTGGGGTTTGCTGAAAGAGCACTGTGAATGGCAAGGCAGAGATGACGTTCGTATTTAACGAGACATGCCTCGGACGTCGAGCTTGACATGCACATGCCCGGATTCTAGGCGCAGATGACACTCCTGAAACCCCAATATCGTCGGTGCCTCGTCATTCGCCGGTTGAGGGTATCCCTCACTCCCCGTGGCCGAGGAGTTTGAAACGCTTTCTGGTCGACCAATCCCAAACGAGACGTTCCTCACACCCCCGTTTCAATGCCCCCTTCCCCCAGATAAGCACGACGGCGGCACCAGTCGCGTGATGGACACTGCCGACGCAGCCACCCTCCCCGCAGACATGGCATCCGTCAAACTCTGCGCCTCGAGGAGGGACGAGCGAGCGCCCACCGTGTCGGACATGTTTGTGGCATACCCAACCATCAAAGGCCACGTGTCGCTCAAGAACGAGGTGTCGGGCTCGTGGTTCCTGGGCGCGGTGTTCCGCGTCTTCTCCGAGCACGCCTGGAACACGCACCTGGACAAGATGATGCGGCGGGTGGCAGAAGAGGTGCACAAGCGGGTGTCGCACGACGGCGGCCGCCAGACCATCAACAACGACGCGCGAGGCTGGCGCAGGAAGCTCTACTTCAACCCTGGCCTGGCGCTCGAGCAGACGGCCTCTTGACCCCCTTCTGGGCCCCGGGTGGGTCCCTGCTCCTGGGCAGCGTTCTGCGGCAGTGTGACGGAAGGTCCTGTTCATGCGGGAGCATTTGCGTACGTTTTCTTGCATTGTGTTACGGCTCTCTGGGACATCCCTGCTTCGTACGCTGCGTGCAAAGCTACTTTTTAACTGGCTGACACGCTTCCTACGAGGCACCAATGTCTTGGGGACTGTACAGTGTGAACAAGTCTGAAGCCATGCAAGGCTTATACTCCGTTCATCCCGAAGCTGACAGTGCAATGGAAGCTTGTTGGACCAGTCATACGTACATGATTTCACCTTGTGATCACGCTCCACCCGTAAGCCGCGCGCGGAGAGAGCAGGTCAGGTGACAGAAGGGAAGCAGTTCATTGGTCCGGCAAGCGCATAGCTTCCCCTGCACTGTCAGCTTAGGGGTGAACGAAGCACTTGCACGTCTTAGGGGCTGGTTAACGCTGTGTCCATGTGCCTTTTCCTTCTTCACTGCCGACTGAAGTTGCCACGCAGCATAGCCCGTCTGCAGTTGTGTGGGTCGTTTCCGGAAGAAGTGTGGATGAGCCATTTTTAGCGTAAACCTTACAGTGCCCAGGGAGGCACTGAAGGAGTGCCAACTATTAAAGTACTTACCCGAAGACGCGCATAGCGTTTGAAACAATTATTTTATATTTTCTAAGTATTTAAATATAGGGCTGGGTGTTGATTAGAGGGCATAATATGATTTTCACATTCTTAAGTTGCTTTACTGTTTGATTATTAAATTGGATTAATATGTTGAACTCTAAATGATTCTCTTTTGTCTGACACTATATATGCCATAAGTGACGTAATGCATAGTCCCATTTTACACCTGATGTGCCACCCACAGAAACACTAAACTTAAAAAAAACATTAAAAATCAAATACTTCTTGTGACAACTGTATAAAATAAGAGGTAGTTCAAATCGAATAGTGCAGCGTCATATTTCGCTTTAACATTGTAAAGAAAACTGGTTGCCATGGCTTTCCTTTCCACTGTGAAAGTTACGAATGATGCAGTGCTATTCAATTCGAATTGATATTTGCACACCCCTGCATAAAATGCTATAGTCTTTATTTTTTATATGTTGACAAAGAGCATCTAGCCTAAGTAGTTGTACAATTTAAGTAAATTAAAACATGAGAAAGCAAGACAATGCTATAGTTATGCACATAATTTTTCTCCTGTTTGTAGTCGGAAGTAATCGCATCACTAAAAAATGTTGAGGAAAGATTTTTCTAGCTTGTTGAATTTAAGTTTCATACTTTTTTATGGAGACATTGTATATGTTAATTGACTGAACTGTAGGGCGATTTTTTTGTGGACGATAACAGTGCTGGCACCCTAAAATGAATAAATCTGCAATAAAAAGTAAGCAGTAATAAAGCAGGAATTTTTACTTTCTCATTCCTCACCTGACTTCTCTCAGCCAAATTAGCTGGTTAAAAGAAAAAAAACAACTTGATAGTTATTAGTACATTAGTCTGTTATATTAAAATTTTACGAGTCAATTGCCCAGCCCTATTAATAAAGAAAAGGCGCAGTTACACTAGAAAATTTGCTGCACAGATTTGAGGAAGTTGCATGCTCAGAGACTTTGCATAACTCTTTTAAAGAGACCATGAAGACGATTTTGAACTTTTTTTAGAAAAGGGTGTTTGTTTGGCTCTCTAAGGACCTGGAAATGGGCTCAATCTTTAATACAGTTCTGTGAAGCTTATTGTTTTGTATAAAATAAATCAACGAAACCAAAACTGTCACTGGCTTTCCCACCACACCGCCTCTCTCAAACTGGAGGTGAGGTCACCATTGAAGCGTTAGTTTCGGTAGAATTTAGTGGTCATGAGCGTAGATGGTGTAGTGAGCTGTATCGGCACAAAGCCGTATATTGGGAGAGTTTGGCCAGTTTATGATATCGCCGCCGTAACGCCCCTTTCGAGTGAGCCAATCAGCCCGCTGCGCAAAGTGCGAGGCGCAAACGCATGCGCGTCAACTCCCGGCTGCTCTCAGTTGTGGGGGAACCGCCATTTCCATACATTCGTCCGATGGAATGCATGGGATCGCCATCCAAATTTCGCTTCTTTCCTTTTATTTTGCTGGCTCTGGCAAGAAAATGATACAGTGTTCAAATGAATGATGTTTTCTCGATATTTGACTGCAAACTTTTATTCCGGCGAAAAAGAAGTCGGCCCATAGTGGACGACGCGTGGCCTTAACACTGCTCGGCGCCGAAAGCGAGTTGCGCTGAAATGGCGGTCGGTTCCTCTTTGCTTCCTCCTTCAGCGCTCTCCCTTTCCTTCACCTCTCCAGCGCCTTCGTCCCCACGCCTACTGGCCAGAGTCTCCCAATATACCACTCTGTATCGGCATTTTGTGGTTTGAACTGCAGGGGGTGCTTCTCTAGCTGTCATCATCGTTTGTGACGTCATGGGTAGGACAGACTGGGACAGAGTGCGCAGATCTTGATCCCTCGGCTCGTCAGCTCGCTTCATGCGCTGTTTGGGTAACGCGCGGCAAAGCCTGTTTCACACGTTGTGTTTTTTGGTGAAGTGATAAGTCGTGCTAACAAACGCTGTTGGCACTGAAGTGTCGGAAGTGCTGGGATGGTGGTGTGCTAGCTGTTCTCTACCCCAGTACAAAAAGCTGGATGATGAAAATAGAATATCTAGCGCTTTACTCCACTACAACATCTACCACGGCAAATAAGGTGTGTTTTCTTATTATGATTCGGACAAAATAAAACCGAGAAAGGAATGTCTCATCAAATTGAAAATAGGAAAGCGAAATTCGAGAACCTCTTGCATGGGTAGTAACCACTTCCAGTGAGTGTAATACCCTGTCAGACGGGCTAGTTTAGTGCACTTCAAGCGAGTGCACTTCAGGTCGTCGAAACGCACTACAAGTGTATCGGTGCTACACGGAGAAACTTGAGTGCATTTCGAAATGATAGCAATGACCATTGGTAAAGTAGTAGGCACGCAAAATATTACATTTTATGCGTAAATTTAGAAAAATAACATCGTATTGTGATGAAAAAACACATTACCAGGCATTGTCGCGCTAAGTTACGAGCATTCATTCAATTGTATATTCAATTTGACTAGCTAGTACGAGACGCCATTACAAGCCAGGCAGATCCAAAGTCTAGACAACACGAAACATGGCGGAGAGTGTGGAAGAACGGTTCGGTGACGGTGATCAGTGGAAGCGCGTGGTGGGGACACTTTTCTGTGTGCGAGCCCAGCGCCTTTTCGAAGAGAGGCAACTGGAGCTGGGTGCCGACGCGCAGGCCAGAATTTCCAGTGACCTCGAGCAGCAGCTACAGGCCAACGCATTCACTATAGCTGCTCTCATGACGGACGCCCTTCCCGCGATCAATCGAGAACGGTGGGCGTTCCAACGAAACGAACGTTGGTTTGAAGACACCTTGCCACATCTGGGCGAATTTCACTTCAGGCAGGCCTTTCGCGTGTCTCCTGCCACGTTCAGATTCTTGGTGGAGTCATGCAGGTGCCTTCTCGAGCGGGAGACCACTATAATGAGAGAGCCTATATCCATCGAGAAACGAGTGGCGGTGGGCCTGTACCGCTTGTGCTCGAGCGCCGAAGACAGGACTATTGCGCATTTGTTTGGAATTGGCCGTTCCACCGTGAACGTCATGTACAAGGATTTCTGCAACGCCATCATCGAGAAACTGGAAGGGGACTGGCTCCGGATGGTGCGTGCTGATGACATGTCTGCGCACATGCGGGAGTTTTTCGCAGTGTCTGGATTTCCACAAGCTGTGGGCGCCTTGGACGGTTGCCATTTCCCAATATCGCCGCCGAAGGAACATGCAACGGACTATTACAATTATAAAGGCTGGTACGTTTCCCTTAATGCTTCCTCTAGATCACCTATGTTTACAAAAAAAATTATAGCTAACTTGCAATGATGCAGTTTGGCTAGCCGTATGCTGGTGGCACACTTGCCACCAGCGTAGCCTTTACAGTGGTAGCTTTACCGCATTATATTTGTACATTAAAGCTGTCGATAAGCAGGACTAGCCAACAGTGCTGTGCAGCGTCACGTGCAAGCCATTTATTGGTTGCAGACAAAGATTGAACCGCTTTACGAATTTGGACGCAAATAAATAACAGGTATTTGCTAGTGTTCACTAATATCAACCCTGATCCAGAAAAAAACAGGTATAGTGTATAGACAAGAGTTCATTTGGTGCTAGAAATTATTTTCAGGTTTGTTGAAGATGTAATTTCATTTTGTCTTTGTTGGAATCAAGAATTTTACACGTGATTCTTAGTACCTCCGAGACATGCTGCTTTATGTATACAAGCTTATTTTACCTGTTTTTCTCTCCCTTTCCTTGTCAATGCAGGCACAGCATCATACTGTTGGCGTTAGTGGACCATCGATACCGATTCCGGTATATAAACCTGGGGGCTCCTGGCAGGTGCCATGATGCTAACGTGTACGGGCGTTCCCAACTCCACACACTTGTTGACAGCGTCCAGTTCCAGTCCCCAACGGTAGTAATTGAGGGTACTGCCATAGCCCCAATTATCTTATGTGACCAGGCCTTCCCATTGACCACGAACCTACTCAAGCCATTCCCGAGTGCCAAAAGTGAAACCCGTGAAGCCGTCTTCAATTACAACCTATCGAAGACTAGACGAATTGTCGAAAATGCCTTCGGGAGACTAAAGGCCCGCTTCAGATTCATTATGAAGAGAATGGAATGCCAGCTGCCAAATGCAAAGCGAGCAATTAGGGCTGCGTGTATACTCCACAACATCTGTGAGGAGTTTAGAGACAAAGTTGAACAGCAGTGGGAGCACGAAGCTCGTGAGCTTGATGCTCTCTATGCACAGCCATCACACAACACTGACGTGTGTAATGGGAGAGGCCAAGAAGTCAGAAATGCGCTGGCAGACTACTTCTGGAAGCATGAGCAACGTACATCGAGCTGAACGTACACTAGGAGCAAGCAGGGCGGCCAGTTGACAACTGAGTCCATCCACTTCTATGCAACAGAACAAATAAATCGAACAATTGTGTGAAGCTGTGAAGCTTTTGCTTTATTTATTTACAAGTTGCGCGAGCACATCAATAAGGCGGTCCTCCCTCTCGGCAGCACGCTCTTGGAGCTTCAGTTGTTGCTCTCTTAAATCCAATTCCCTTTTTCGAGACTTCTCGTGCAAATACCGCAGCTGCCGCTGCTCCTCAAGCAGCTGTGCCAAGAGGCTCGACTGTGAGGCCTGCCGCTTCTTCGGCTTCGCTGCCCTCTCCGCTGCTTCCGGTCTTGGCCCGGATCTGGATGGCAACGGCTCTCCTGGCAATGCACCAGCTGGATCCACTGAATCGGGAGGTGAATCAGCTTCACCTGCAAGCTCATGTTGAGGGGACTGCTCCCTGTCGTCTCTCTCGCCCCCATTCACCATTTCGTGAAAAATCTGAAAGAATACACATGCAACCAGAGAACATCGGTCAAAATGAATGTTGCGCCACATGCAGAGACAGTGCATTTGCGACTCCAGTGAAATCAATGTCCAGTGAAATCTCGGTGTTGCTGCTACGCAGCAGCAACACCGAGAAGCTCTGGGGAAGGTAATTTGGGCACGGCTGGCTGCTTTTGTTGCCAATCATTGCTTCGCACATTTCTTTTAATTGAACATCAGCAGAAGCATCACAGTTCAGCAGTGCCGTAACTAAACGGGACGAATAGGGCATCCCCCCCCCCCCGAAACAAAATCCTGGCTACGTGCCTGTGCCCAAGGAATGTACTCACTTGCTCCACGGAGGCATCTCCACTGCAGGAGGACTCCTCCATCAGGCTGCTATCATTAGCAGGCAAGGAGCCGAGGAAACGGTGGAGGTCCCAGTAGAACTCTCCACGTTATGCCCCCTGCACCCGTCGTTTTCTTGCGACTCAGAAGCCTACAAGAAAAATAAGCGACGACGTCGAGAGTGGGAGACCTATTATGTGAATGCAACATAGCTTGCACTGATATGTTTTGGTCAGCCACAGCCACACATGCCTCCCTGGTAGCCTTTAGAATGCGAATGGTTCGTAGTGATCGGAATTTTGATGCAACAAAGCTGGCGTCATACAAGTAATACGCGAGCGTGTAAAGGAAGCAATTTTATAGAAAACAAACAGTACCAACCTGTACTTGTTGCCGAGGTTCTCCATCTTTTTCTTCACCTCTTTGACGCTCCTAGAAAAGCCCATCGCGCGCAACTTTTCGACGATCTCGCCGTACACCTTCGCATTCCGCTTAGTTCGGCGAAGGTCTCCGAGGTGGTCCTCCCACAATCGAATGAGAGCAAACGTTTCCTGTTCGGTCCATGGAGTCTTTTCGTTGTTTTCTGGCTCCATGCCAAAGATTCCGCAGGCACAACCTCGCAGCGCGCGCAAAATGATGTTTTCAAACAAAACAAACGGCCATTGCATGGATGAATGGTAATGGCTATACCCTTTGTAACGGGCGGCAGCTTGCGCCACCTAGCCTAACGCCGGCTCACTGATGTCTATTGTCACTCGCTCACTGAGCTGGTGTCTAGATTAGCAGTTTTTATTTTTGCGACGCATTGCTTTCTTGTCAGTGAAAAACAAGTACACAAGTCATATTACTTCTACAAAAATAACAATAACTTTGCGTACGTTGGCCGTTCCTTATTTCGTTTATTTTTACCCTTCGAACACCGCTGTCGAGACTACACACTCGACCTGCCGAATCGAGTGAAGTGAGTTCCCCGAACTCACTTCGTGCGAAGTGCGTTCTTCAGCGAGTGTCACTAAATGTTGCCGTGTGGCACCAATTTAGTGTCACTAAGGGCGAAGTGCACTCGTTTGTAGTGACACTAAACTAGCCCGTCTGACAGGGGTATAACTCCATGTATTTTGTTGGTTTCATTGTGTTTTGTAAGTAATGGTCTCTTATTAGTTGCAGGTTGAATTCTTTTTGGAATTTTGTAAACTAGTAAACAAACACTTCCTCATAGTAACTGGCAGAAAGAAGGGGTGGCTGGCTTTCGGTGTCGTTTTCGATGAAATCCCCGCTTACCCGGTTGACGCGGAACATGTGAGACCCCTCGCGATCGAGGTCTTAGATCTAGTGAGTCGGCGACACTTTAGTGTCCCAAGAAATGAGGTATACACCTGCTATGAACTACTAGCGCGTGTATGTTTATTTTCGTGGACCCAAACGCACATAATGCTTCATACGCTTCTCAGCGAGCGATCTTAAATTTGTAAACAATTCTTAGTAAAAATGAGATAGAACAAATTAATCCATGACTTGAATTTGCTGCACCATGTCCGACAATTTAAGAGTTTATGAAAATTTCCGCTTTTTTTCGAGCAAATGTTGCACTCTGACAGCATCTTTGCCACATATTCTGATATGTGGGAGGAGCTAAGCATCAGTTGCTGACGACGGAGTCGCACTTGGATAGAAGTGTCGGTATCGGCAAGCTCAATCTAGCTAAAAAGTGTGCTGCGATGTGCAACACCACTGTGTGTGTGTGCACAGCTAAGACAGCACGTCATTTACTCTGGCGATGCAAAACCTTTTCTACAGCGGCCTCCACAGATCCAAAAAAACAAGAATCGGAGAGGCTGTGAATAGCTTTGACGCATGCCTCGCAAGCTGTAATGTGAAGCTCCAGGCTTGTTTTTGAACATTTTAAAGTTTATTAATATAAAAAGCAACTTTGAGGCACTGATCTTCATTAGAAAGATAACTCACAAAAACGTCAAGCAGGTTTGTTTAATAAATAAAAAATTTTTAATCGGCATAGATGCAAACTAACATAGCCACTCCGTGCTTTGACATAGTGCGTCGTCTGCTTGCATCTTACCAGCCCTGCCACAGCAGGGCGCCTGCGAGGTGGCGTCACCAAAACATCTCGTCGCCAATTGTAATAGGCTGTATCACGGATGGAGGCTGGTCCTGCTGGGGTTGAGTGGCAACACCGGCACCCATCACTTGACACCAGCTAATGCATGGGACTCATTCGGCAAAAACAAAAAGTGTCGTTTCCCCGTTTCTAAGCTGTTGTTGGAACCGAAACTGTTTGGCTACCTCTCGGGAAGCCTGTCAGATAGCTTGTGCACAAACATTAAAACTGACAGCCCTCACAGTTCTTATAAATAAATGTTTTGTGGTCAAGAGTGACTCTGCTGGGCGAAAAATGCAGTGCAGCTCAATGAGACAAGAGTTACCTAGAGTTACCGCGGAGTCGGTTTTGATGAATTGGGTTTAGCAAAGGAGGATGTAAAGAATTTTGCTGGAGTGGAGGCTGCCTATACGTACAAATGGGAGGGGTGAAGCGTGGCTGAGCAGGCGGCGGCCATCTTGCCGTAGGCAAGAACTCGCATATCGCTGCAGCTGCGTTTGTGCTTTGCCGCGCGTTTTATGAAGGTAGTGGTGGTTACAAAACACTGAAAACAACAAATAGCTCGTGTGATAACAATTTATTTGTCGTTTCTTAGCACTCAGTTGGCCTATAATAAGCAGTGAGACAATTACAAACCTAAAAAATTCCTTTAAAATATCACATTGATGAGTTAAAACCAAGCTTTGGTTAAAACTGTCACATTGATGGGTTTATTTTACTGATGGCTGAAAATAATCACCCTTGACAGAAGCGGCCTCACCTTGTTCTTGATCATTTCTCTGTTCCTTTCCTTTGTCATGTGGTGAATTCTGACCTCCAGATACTCTTCAGCCAGCTTCTTACACAAGCTGTAAATAGGGTTGTCTAGAGGATCGCAGTCTAGAAGGTGTGGTTCCAGTTGCAAGAGCCACTTGTTCTCTGGCAAAACACTCAACACTTCCAAGATCAGCTGTTTGGTCGTATGCTGCACCGCTTTGACAATTTTCCTTCGGCGTGCAACCGCTGCAGCCCTTTCTCGACAGCTTCGCACAGCCCGACGACGTCTTGTGATGGAGAATCAAGTCCCACCCGTTTTTTTGCCTAGCAAAAGGTGCCAGCTCTTGTGAATGCAGGGCTGCGATACACTCTTGGCATGTTGTAGTTGAACGAACTTTGCGGACAACAAAGCCCGCAATGTATGGCACCACAGAAGTGACAAAGGGGACAGGCTTTCAGGACAGTCAATGCGGTGCGTGTTATCGTGATCTTCTGGCTGCATGATTGGTGCTCTTCTGGTGTCGGTAACAGTACTGGTTGCATCTTCTTCAGGCACAATAATTGGTCCAGTCAGGATTGATACCATGTCTTGAAAGCAATTTTTCGAGTTGGAAGACTTCTCTTCTGTCTGAATCAACAGTCGCCTGTGTGAAGCCATGAGCTGCGCAGCCGTAGGGTTGTTGTTAAACCCTCCCCGTCCTCGAATGCACCCGAAGAAATTCTCAACGTAGTCCTGGCTCAGCTTGTGTGTTAAGAGGTATACTTTAGACACTCCTGACCGACAAGCTCATTGAACAGCTTTTTGGTACTTGCAATGCAAATCAAGAAACCGACGAAACCGGTTTTCTTTAACCCTTCCAATATAGGGCGGCCTGATGGGTCTTTCAGTCCCTTGATGTATGCTCGAGCATGGGAAAAGAATGCCCTCCAGCATACTTCAGTCTGCTTCCGTAAGGCTGCCTTCGAGGATCTTGCCAACGGGTTCCTAGAATTGAGGACGTCGAACAAGTGGTCAAAAAGTCTAATCAATTTTGCTGTTGCATTTGTACCTTTGAACTGCGGCAGCTTGAGCACTTGCTCGCAGAAGTCCGAAGCGTCAGCCACTGATGCACTCAGTGCTTGAACGACATACCGCACCTTCATCTTTTGTTTTTCCCTCTCAATGTGGACCTTGGTAAGCTTGTTACCAAGCCTTGAACTCTCTTTCTGTTGCAAGGCCTCTAATGCCTTTATATGGGCCCACTTCACATGTTTTCCTTCAATGTCAACAAGGTGACTGACGGATGATAAAGACTTAGGGATTAGCTTTATCATGTGGCAGGCATCCAAAATAATGTGAACATTCTTCAGAGCAGTCAGCCGGGTTCACAAAGCTTGAAGAAAACTGCTCAGGGTCAGGGCAAAGGTCAGCACCCAAGCATCTTGCCATCGTGAAATTGGACAAGGCCCCGTCAAATGTAACAGACAACCTCAATTCCCACTGATGCAAGTTTTTGAATGCACTGCTTGGTCAGCTCAGCTCTCTCCGCACCCGTGAGTGCATCAATTAAGAAGTACCCACTGGCATCTTAAGTCTCGCGTTTATACCAACAATCATGTGGACACGGACATTTCTGGCCTCACGTAGACTGTCATCTTCGAATCCAGTTCCAAAGTCCACATACCCAACTACCTTGTCACCAACAAGTTCCACGTGTTTCCTTATCGCCATAGTGTCGACGGCCAGAGCACAGTACAACTCTCCACTTGGCGCTTGTGTAAACTTCTCCAGAAATGGCAACGCCTCAGCTGTGAAACCAGGAGCTCCACGGATCGATTTATACCGCTCCCTAACTGTGTGCTGTGATGGAAGGGCATCATTAATCTTTGACCGAACATACCGTAAAATTCCGAGAGATGCCCCACCCCCGAAAGCTAGCCCACCCCTATTTTTGGCTTGATTTGCTATATTTTCTTAAACACCGAAAGATAGCCCACTCTTAGTAATAGTAGTGTTGGGATCAATGATGACCTCGGCACAAATGCGGCTAGTTAGCTATGGCGGGATATAAGCAAACGTTGCTGACTGGGATGTACAGTCATCTTTACTTCGTTGCCCCTCGCCACCATAACAAGCTTGGAAGGGACACAACCTAAAAATAGCAATTCTTTAAACTTTTCTTGAGTGTACACCGAAAGTTAGCCCACTCGATATTTTCATCCGATTCGCTCTCGGTTTTAGGTGGGCTATCTCTCGGGATTTTATGGTACTCGTATGAAGCCAGAGAGTAGAAATGTAAAGTTAGCGCAAATGCGCGCAGCGCGGGTGGGTACTTGCCCTTTTGTTCGCTTCCTGCCCTGCAGAGAAGTTGCTGAACGTCAGACGAAAAGGCTGCAGTGAACACTTGCGAACCCTCTTCAGACAACAATGTTTTTTCTTTGACTTCTCTGATGACTTCCTGAGCTGTTTCAAGCCTCTTGGTGAGCCTTCGTTTGCTCTGTTGTAAGATTTTAACCTTTTTCTTCAGTTGTGCTATTTGCTATTTAGTTGCGCGCACCTTGTTTTGATACCATTGCTTGGTAGGTGAACCTACAGGCACCTCTCCTTCCGCTTCGGGCACTTCAGCAGTCATAGCGACCGTGCTGTCTCGAGGCTTGGGTGCCGGCCGCTTCCTTTTAACCTGTAATAGAAGGCATACATGGGCTTTCTGAGTGCCAAGTTACAAGCACCCTGGATGCGTAAAACAGTGTCAAAAGAGATGGCGCCGCAGTTTACTGGCTACACATGCGGCAAAAACCAGGTGAAAAAGAGGAGTTGTGGAAACCCATTACACCCCTCTCTCTCTCACACGCACACAGACACGCACACATACACATCCAGTCACGTCACGAACTGACACACACATCCAGCGGCGTGAACTGACATGTGATAAGCGCGAAACATCCATTTTACTGTCGTAATTCCCCTTTTGAATACTCAGCTGGCTTCTGGAGATGCATTGGAAAGGCAGGGAACATACTGGGCACACTCCCAGGCAGCAATCGCGTCGTTTGTCCGGTGCGGTCTAAGCATTCCGGTGCAAAATGCAGGGAACACAAACGATCCCAGTCTTTTGCTTGCTAGTGTTCGCGACAAACAACTCACTCTCAAAGGCTCCGCATTTCCGGATCCTTTGAAAATCTGTTAATGAATTCGAGGCTGTTAACTGTCGTGCGCAGGCGCCAAATCACCGGTCATCGCCAGAGCGTAGGGAACCTCAATCGCATCCCCATTTAGAATAATTCTCATTGTACTTACAAGTGTAATGAGATCCCTTGCCCCTTGCCTTCACCCTGTTCGTACATCCTTACGCAGCACAGGAGCAAACCTTTCTTGTAGAAGTCTTGTTTACATGCCCTCTTCATAAATTTCCACTTGCTTTTAGTCCACAACAAAGACCGCATTCACCCCTGTCAGGCGCGTTTTCTGCCCACGGCAAGATGGCGGCCACCGGCTTTACTTGACGAGCGCCCCCTCCACTCCAGCAAACTTCTTTACATCCTCCTTGGATCTAGCAGACAAGCTTGAAGGCTTTTCTACACGGGATTCGCTTACTCCCGGAAAGCCGCTGTCTAGATGGAACTTTTTGACATTCATCAACGTGTGGGCTTCCCCGAGAACGGTCTTATTGACGGCAAGTTCCTTTGTTTACTCCGCTACGAGAGCAAGCTTGCCAGTTCAGCCACGGGTGCTCTGGCACGCCTGATTGTTTAATGGGCGTTTGAACGCTTGACAAATACCGATTCGATCTCTAAACACCCAATATAATCATCGCAGGACATCATAAAATACTCACCTTCGAGCAGTGCGTAGAAGCTTCAATATTCCTACTTCTGTGTGTTTCTCCTATAGACTTGCTTGTTTTGCCTGGTGTCAAGCAATAGCTGCCTCTTGTGGCACCGACGGGCTCCCAATCCGCGATCCAGCCTACTACAATAGAGATCGGTGGGTTTGAGAGCGTTTCAGGGGCTCTAAGCTCGTGAAGCACAGAGTTGGGGCCGAAGTTGACGGAGCGTACCGATTGGACTACCACGACGGTGACTTCGCGCTTCTGTCGCCGACGCCCAATCGGCGCGCTCCGCGAACTTTGGGCTCCAACTTTGTGTTTGGCGAGTTTAGGGCCCCAGGACCTCCGTGCTTCGTATGCTGCTTGCAAAGCTACTCATTGAATTGGTTGCCACACTTCACTCCAAGCACGGGATGACCCAATGACTCGTGGCCGTTTGTGGATGCAACGCAGTCAAACGCGTTCCAACACGACTGTGTGTATGGACCTTACTTTTGTTGACATCGTTGATTGCCAATCGCGTTGCGAGTGGCGCTGTCACATTCCAAAGAACAATAATTGTTGCGGGTCGCTATTACGTACCAAGGTACTAAGTGAACCAGAACACTGTGACAGGCTCAACGCGGACGCCATCAGCTTTACTAAGCCAAGTCATGTCAGAAGTTTATGGTCCTGCTCGAGGAGGCTCGGCGTAAAAGCGACAATGTCTTGGGCTCGCTCAGTGGCCTCTAGCGGCACTTCAGTACATCGCAGGCGCAGAAGGGTCTCGTTGGATGAAAAACTAGATGGATGTGCAGGAAAGAGCGCGGCGTACTAGATGAGGTCTGACAGAAGCTTTTTGATACGGACCCGGAGGAGTACCGTAAACTGTAGTGCGTCAGCCTGGAACAGTTTCTGCAGCTTCCTTCACGGGTGGAACCAAGAATCGCGCAACAAAATGGACCAAACACAATGATGCACCAATTATATTTCTCTCATGAAAAAAAAATATATTCACGAGTGAAAGGCGCTCGGCTTTCGGTCCGGGCGCCCGCGGACTGAAATTGTATTTTATTATTTTTATTGCAGTAATTCATCCTGACAAAAACAAAAATTATTTCTGGTGTTATTATACTATATATAAAAATGTTAAAAAAAAGAAGGAAATTCTTTTAGCTACTTACAATTGAAAACGAGAACGAGCAGACTCTTTTACTTCCGCCAATCGCGTGACGAGCCTCAGTTGATGTCACGGTCTACGTGACTCAAAAGCTGGATTTTTTCGCAGTCTCAAGCGTTGCTGCCTTCGGTCCCGGTGTGATTATTGCTGAACCTGTTAAATTAATTTGTGCGATGCGCAAGCACAACATCAGGCTAGGACTTCGTCAACATTGCCTGGAAAGGCACCTGAGATCTATCTCAAGGTGAACGTCGAAATGGTCTTCATGGTCCCTTTAAAAGGCCACCTTGCTCAAAGTTAGAACGTTTTTGGTTCCTGTTTGCCACTAGGGAGTGCCATTTGACACCGTCATGTAACGAGTATATTTTATAAAGTTTATTAAAACATTGATGACTCGACTTTTTTACTAAAATGGATTTTGGGAAGGCGGGCGGGGGGGGGGGGAGGGAGGGAGAGGAGGAGGAGGAGGAGGAGGGGTATCGAGCAAATGCATATCTGGTGGTGGTGTGCCCTCATGCACACCCATATATTTGATCGCATACCAATTTGAAGCAAAGGGGAACTTAACCTCCTCTTTCCCCCTCTTCATTTTCTTTAATTTCCTGCCCGAGTTACTTGAGAAGGTTCTGTGAAAAAACAACAATGAAGAGAAAAGGAATGTTTACGAGACGGAAATGTGTCTTGTGAGTTGGATTTTGTTGAGGACTCCTAGGCTGGATGCACGAGTGGGTAGCCTTGGTAAGTTCTCCCGCTGCACTCACAATCGCACAACTTTTATTCATTTCTACTGCAATTTGTAGAAAAATTTAAAGCTCTCAAAATGTAGTTTGTCTGCAGCTTATCGTAATTTTCACAACAGGCAGCATCACTGGAGTTTTTCATTGTCTGCCTCTCCTGCTACACAGTTCTTGCGTACAACTGGATTTTTTGAAAAGCAAACAAGGACCTGGAAAGAGGAGAAAACCACACGTCGCAGTTAATCAGAATCAAGCTTGTGCTAAAGTGTTGTCATGCTGATGAGGCTATACAGGGTGTCTTTCATTTAGGGTTTAGGAGCTGTTTAGAAAAGAAAGAAACTACAAAAAAATGTGGTATGTGCAGGTGAGTTATACGTAGGGTTCCGTGTTTTCGGATAAATCCGATAAACTCCGAAAACACTCGCCGGTAAAGTTTTCGACAATTCACATTTATTTGAAAAACTTGGAATTTTAGTGTGTCAATTGAAAAATCAAAAACGGTATTTTACAAATAAAGTTCTCAAGAGCACAGGGCCAATAGTCCCGAAAAAGATCCTATTCATATATTTTTGTTTTTTTTGTCTTGGTTTATTGAAAAAAATTAGTTTTTTTTGTTAATCTCGTGAAGGTTTGGTCAGTACGATATAGGGTACTACCTCTGGGCCATGGTCCACGACATAGAGTCACTGTCTCGGATTCCTGTTTGGACCATACTGTTTGTGCTTCTTAGAAGGAGGAGGGGTTGTGCTTTTATGATGGTGAAATATGTGAACCTGTAGACTTTATAAAACAGGGAGGGCAACTGAAGGTATTATGCATCCAGGAGTTAGGCTATTTGAAAGTACTGACGTTTATTGAAGCAATATACTTGTTTTCAAGATTTGCCATGGGCAGGGTTGTAAAGTACCTAGGTACAAGTAACTGGAAATCGGTATCTAGGTACTTTTGTTGTACGTGAGATACAAACCTACACTGTAAAAAAGCCTGTGCGTCTACTTTCTCGCGCAACACTCGGAGAGCCAATCACCGCAACTTACAGAGGCAGCTCAGCGAATGATGCCGTTGAACCATATGTTCTGACCAAAAAACGCAGTCCGAGTTGTGGCATTAAGCAGTGCAAAACGTCGCTCTCGCATTGCTTAATATCACATCTCAGACTGCGTTTTTCGGTCTAAGCATATGTTTCGGTGGCGTCATTCTCTGAGCTGCCTCCATAATTTACGGTGATTAGCTCTCCGAGTGTTGTGCAGGAAAGTCAACGCACGGGCTTTTTTTACAGTGTAGGTTCTTTTATTTCTTGGTATCTCTATCTGCATCTTAGGTACATGTTCCAGTAACTGTAACCAAGGGGAGTTACGTTTTGCAGGTACTTTTCTATTAACTTTGTCAAGATGGTAGAAACTATAAATCTTGGAAGTATTAACACACTACTTGAAGTATTAACACACTAGTTGGGTACGACCTGGGAGGCACTGACTTGATCAAAAGACGTTTTAGCGAACGAAGCCCCGCCTATGATGTTTTATCGAACGACACTTTAGCGAATGGCAGTGTTCATTTGAGTGAATGGTGGATTAGTGATGCCATTCTAGCGACACCAATTTATCGAATCGCTTCAGAAGTACGTTTAGGGAAAATGTCGACCTGCTTCCTTCATCTCCAAACCGAAAAAGATAACGTGTCCTGGAATGCTCTTGTGAATGCGGTTTTCCTTATTTCTCGCATTGACACTAATAAAGCACATTTATCGAACTCGTTTTTGTGTGTATCCTTAGTATAAAAAGCTTTACTTCTAATATATTCTGACAAATTTGGGGAAAATAAAGTATCTTTGAAGTAACTGTACCTGTACCTAGGTACATTTCTAAGCGAGTACCTAGGTACATTTAGGCACCTTTTCGTATGAGTGACTGTAACTGGATCTTGGTACATGTTTCAGATAATTTTTACAACCCTGACGGTGGGACATTTAGTACTGCCGGTTGTAAGGAGCCTACGCCAAATGGAGCTGCAGAAATATATTTCAGTGCCGGTGATCCTTTTTATGAATTTAGTTTATGTTCTTGTCTGGACACTATTTTGATTTAAAAAAAATAACAGTGAAATCAAACTTCAGAAACCAAAATTGTGTAAATCTAAAAAAAAAAAAACATTTGTAAACTTTGAATTGCTAGCGAAAAATATAGTTCGAAAAATGCCCTCCGAATTTCACAAAACATAAACTCGGAAAACACGGAATCCTAAAAGCCGACCGTCGCGATAAGTTTGTTAATTGACAATTCGTTTGCTAATAATGAAGATAAACAAGTGGTTCTATTACAAGCTTGCTGAGCGTCGTCTAAGAAGCGGGATGGTTCTCTAAAGTTGCGGCTCGTGTAAGCGTGCGAGAACGCTCCTGCACAGTTTATGTTATCATCGGCGATTTTCGCTCCGCCAGCTTTGTGCCTGTTGCAGGTGTAACGCACTAGCGGGCATCCCACGTGCTCAAAAGGTTCCTAAAATTGATTTGGTGGTTTGTGATGACGCTCAGCCAGTTTCTAGTTCAAATCGTCTCAGTTTTCACTGAAAAAAGTAATTAACAAACGGATTTATTCTTGTAACGATTAGCCCCTTATAATATGCACCCCTGGTTGTGTAACCTAAAGTCA
This sequence comes from Ixodes ricinus, assembly GCA_037355805.1. NCBI lineage: Eukaryota > Metazoa > Arthropoda > Arachnida > Ixodida > Ixodidae > Ixodes > Ixodes ricinus. The sequence goes on from JAZHYW010000293.1 coordinate 86,612, forward strand.
CTGGATCCTGGGAAAGTAACGCCAAGCTCCCCGTGTGGTCGCCATCTTGGTCCGTGAAATGAGCAATTTCTCCTTGACCCCTCCGTTCTTGGTGAGCCGATCTAGATTCGCTGGTGACGGGTAGCTTTATTATGGAGTCGTTTTTTGTATACCGAGATTCTGCTAACCACACACCGGCGAAACAAGCGTACACCTTCGTACCACCACCAGATGCTGTGTCGGTGCTTGGAGGCACTAAAAATAAGTTTACTGTGTTGAAATACGCAAGAAGAACAATATAATTGTAAGAGATCCATGGAGATGGGCATGATTAATAAGTTGATTGCATACAGAGTGCCAAAGATTCTTATATTGGCGAGGAACGCTTCCAGTACGATGATGCTCCATGGTGATCGTGGCGCGACTGGTTTAGAACGACCCTCTGGAAGCTTCGAAGATTTAAATGGACCAAGATGGCGATTTCCATGGCAACGTAGACCGATTAGCCAATCGCCTTGCGAGGTTTGGGTCGTCTGTATGTTAGTATCCGTTTGTGTCCGGCTAGCAGGTAGGGAAGGCAATGGCGCTACTTTCCCAGGATCCAGTGACTTTAGTGTAAAGCCCGGTTCACACAGTTGCGTTTGACTGCGTTGCGGCAGCGAGACACCGGGACATCCCTGCTTCTTATATCGCGTGCCAAGAAGATTCCTTGAATTGGATTCCACGCTTCATACGAAGCACAGATGTGCCGGTGACTCGCCTTTCGGTTCTCGCCGCAACGCAGTCAAACGCACTCAAACGCAAGTGTCTGAACCGGCCTTAACCCACCTGCAGAGACCGCATTAATGTAGCTTCACCACTTTTTTTTCTTTTACAAATAATTTTTAGGTGCTTTTGTGCAGGCAGTTTTTGAGGGTGTTGTTGCGGCAGCACTGGTAGAACAGCTGTACTCTTTAAAGGAGCTGTGCAACGATATTCAGTTGGAATGTTTTTCACTTTACACGAGCTTACTGGCACTGGTGGGACTCAAGGATACTCGCACGCAACGCCACTGGGCAAGAAACTCCTTTGTTGCGGTGTAATTTCAAGGACAAAAGCCGATCATTTTCATTCAATCTCTCTTTTGCAAAATTTGATGACGTAACGTGGGGATCGCAGTACACCCCAGTGACGATATTTGAATGCGGTTCATAGATTGGACCCGAGCATTGCGTGGGCGCTCGATTTGGGCTCGTGATAATTACTAGCTCGAGAAGCATTCGGGTAGTGGCCCGTGTCCAATCGCTTCAACGACGACAATAGCCGAGCCATAACAATGTCTGGAACTCAGCGCGTGTCCTGTGCTTTGCCAACCCCAGCGCGTGGCTATGATCAACATTGGCGGCATATAATCCATTCCAGGTCACGTGGCCGCTTGTTCTGGCTGCGAGTTGAGGGGGTGAACGCTGCTCGTTTTTCTTTATTTGTTTCTGGGACTTCTATTGCGTGGGGTGAAAAACGAACGCGTGTTTCATAGGTCATCAACGTCAGGGATCCGTTCTAAGTGGTATTTGCGCAAAGTACAAAAATTGTTGCATCGCCCCTTTAAAGACATTATTCAGTCACATGACAGCGAAAAGAACAGCTCCCACGAACGGAGAAGAGTCGCCAGGGTGGGTCTTACCTGCCGACTCCTCGACGGCTCGCTCGAAGGGACGGAAGTACCTTGCGAGCATCCCAAGGACTGGACAAGAGATCGGGGCAGCCTGAACTTATTCGATCGCGCACCAAAGGCCAGAGCTCCTCGCCGATCTTGGCCGGCATCGAGGTCTTCGTCTCGGCCCCGCTTCAGGATACGCCCGCCGCTTCCCCGGGGCCGAACTGAATCTGTGTCAATGTGTCGCTTGTTTTCAAAGCACCTACAGCAGCAGGCGTCATGATGTGGTGTGGTGTGATGTAGTGTGGTGTGGTGTGGTGTGGTGTCGTGTCGTGTGATGTGGTGTAGTGTAGTGTAGTGTGTGTGTGTGCGTGCGTGTGTGTGTGGGGGGGGGGAGTAACCTTACACTACATTTCACCCTCTTTTTTTTTTAAACGTTTTTGGTTGCGGCCCTGTCTACAATTTTAAACATATACGTGTGCGTGCCCTTTTTTTAACTCAAATCCTGGGTGGCGGGCTGGCAGGCGCACTCGCGTGCGGGTTTTACCTTCCTTAACAGTCGTGCACGCCACCGAGGATCACATTTTTGTATGTAAATAAATATTATTCTTATTACAAACATTTCTTCCGCTGTAGTGCATTTTGAAGTCCCTTACGTGTGTACGGTGCGCATGTGCGTTTTCCTGCCCTTCAAAGTGTAGGATAGCTCTTCAGACGGATTCCAGTGATGTGACTGCTCTGCCATTTGTGCCAAAATGGTCGCCCTGCTACATCTTCCTGTATTTCCCCAAAATACGACGACTTTGCGCCAAAACGTCATTTCACTTTATTATTACTTAAAAAAAGTAGGCTCCGCTTCACGGCTGGATCGTTACGGTAGGTTTCTGTGAAATTTCGAAACTTCCGATTATCGCCTTAAATAATGACTCGATTCGACCATTACGTCAGACACTGATCTGTACTGGCAGGTTGGTTAGCTTCGTTGAGTGCGCTTCTTGTCGTGCTTTGGTGCACTGCAGCGAAGCGAGCACAGCAAGCGTGAACGCGCTTCACACTTGCGGATTGGCGGGCGAATCCGCGGAGAAAATAGGGATTTGCGAACCGTTTTGGCCATCCGATACGGTGCGGTGGGCCCTCCGGTTCGAGCCGTGCATGCGCTACAGCAGACGATTCGCATATGCGCAGTTCGAACCGGACGGCTTATCGTATACCGTATCGGATGTGCAAAACACGGTTCCCTAAAACTCCCTTATATGTGCCGGGAAGGGAAATCCCTCGCCGGTGACGGAATATTCGTCCGCGGGACCAATCGGTCCGAGACCGATTTTTCCCGCGCAGAAATAGTTCCCCGGTCGCCGCAGCCAATCGGAACGCACGGAGGAAATGGCGCTTGCTGACGTCACATCCTGGCCGAGTCGCCCGAGTTGTTGGAGCTGCCGCCGGAGTTGTCAGTCCAATCGCGTAACCGGGATATATATATGGGTGGTTTCATCTCAAATCGTGCAGGCAAAAAGGGTCGAATTTTTAATTTCGCTGAAAAAAATATATGTTATGGCGTCGTCTCTAAAAACGCAGTAGCCACAAACGGCAAGTCCGTCGGATTTTTTGTTCTCGACTTACGAATTTTAAAAGAGGCCGCGGCGGAAAGCAGTGTTTTTCACATCCGTCGTGGGTCGGATGTTTCGCTTGATCTCCTGTCGTGGATTTTCAGTCCACATTATATTAACTTTTTTCAAGCACTCTGTGGGCACAGGTAAAAGGCTCTAATACCATGAAATAATTTTAGGCGTTTTGCTTTTTTTCTGTAAAAATGTCAAAAACGCCCCCTCGCTCAATTGTTGACAAACTTTGACAATTAAATACTGGCGATCTACTTGGGTTACATCAATATTTTTTATGTCTATGGAGAGCCCAAAACACGCTCTTTATAGATAATATAAAATGATTTACCTGTATTAAATAGCCTTTGCGGGACGTTTACGTTAATGTTATGCGAAAACCAAAAAGTACCAATTTTAAGATCGATTTTCTCAAAAAACCCATTTTTTATTTTTTTATTTTTTGTTAAAATGTAGATATAATAGTTGTCTACTCGAAAAGCAAGTCGAGAAAGTGTGTATTTTGTTTGTATGTTTTATATTTAAGCATCAATATCGTACAAAAACGTGTTTTACGGCTTGAGACGGACTTGCGAATTGCGCGTCTTCCCAAACTTGGAAATATTTTTGACTTTTTTCAACGCACCCAGATAAAAATGAAATACAGTACTTCCACCCTGTTATATTTATTGATCATTTAAATTTTATTATAGGCGGCAAGCTACATTGGAGCAGTTCAAAAGAGAAAGCAACACTTCTTAACAGACCAGCAGGCGTCGTAAATTTTAATGTATAGAAATCGGCAGACGTCCTATTGATTCGGGGCCTTCATTGGCCTATATGAACGTCCCGCCCTTTCGGAACCAGCAGATGACCACGACCTTTCGCGCTCGTTGTGTTAGATAGGACGGCCCGTGACAGTAAAGCGAGCAACGCACCCTGTGTCACGAGGAGTGAAATGGTACGAATGTGTCGTTGACGCGGCGAACAGTGACGGCCACCCAGGAGTGGTCAGTCAGTCAGAGTATTGCAGAAGGGAAAGCAAAGTAACAGTTGCCCGGGAGGATGAGAACACCATGGCCTTACAATATCGACGGTCAACAACAGTTCTGCCTACCAAAACAACGCCGCGTGCGAGCTAAAACCGGCGGCGCGGGACGAAAATCGCGCACACGCACGAAGATGGGCCGGTTTCGTTAGGGATGTGGGAAAATTTTGAAACCAGCCATCCGTCCACGCGTGAAATGATACCGCGTATTTGCCCAAGCTTCGAACGCCCTGTCCTAGAAATGGCCGTGCTCTGCAAAGTGGTTGTCCTGTGCTTGTCCTCCGTGTATTATTCTTTCAATTTTATGTACTCTATCTCTCTCCGCGGAAATCCGATAGCACCGAAGGGTTATCTCTTTTGGAAACAGCAAAGCCCGGAGACTAGCATCAAAAACGAGCATGTTGGTAAATATACTTGTGTCTATTCTGCCCGGAGACTAGTTGGGTCGAAGTCAGCCTCCTTGGCAACTATAACCGTTTGTGAAGAGTGGTCTTCTCCCGAGATGAAAAGTTAGCGCCGGCTGACGTGTTTTTTCTTCTTTTTTTTTTTTTTGAAAAAGGGAAGGGTTAAAGAAAAAGTTTGAGTAACTGCATGCAGTAACTACCTCGAAAGCTCCTCTCCCGATATGAAGCTCGAGGCATGTTACGTCTCGGTTACCTTCTCGCGCACCGCTGCTCGAAACTATTCTTCACTTTGTTCCGCACAGCCACGACGGATGTGCGGAACAGAGTGAAGAATAGATTCGAGCATCATCTGGACGCCATCATCCTGCCAGGCTTCAGTGTCAAGGGACTGGACTCGGCGTCGGTCAGTTAAGACTTTTTTTTAAATTTTATTTCGTGTGTGTTTCTTCGCCCCGCTGAACTTTGTTTCTCGGGTGCGGTTCTGCTGAACTTTTTTTTATGTTTCGTTACTAACTGTTAGTTAGCATTGTTTACTTGTTGGGTTTATTTCTTCATGGCGTAGCGGCCTGACAGTGCTGTAGAGAGCGTGTTCGCACGCATTTGGTTGTGTCCCGTTTAGGGAATGCCCGGAGGAGTTGGTTTTTGTTCTTACCGTGTGCGGATGAGTTTTTCTGTCTTAATTAACTTTTTTTTCATTTACGTGTCGTTGACTTCTTTGTCTGACCAGGCGTGGACCTATCGCCTTGCCACGGCTCGAACCTAAATCTTTTATTTTTTTACCGCAATTTTCGTTAAGATCGGAGTTGGGTAATTTTATTCTTTTTTATTTATTTTTGTTCCCTACCCTTCTCCGTGACAATCTCTCCGTGTGTTTCGGATCGTTTCTGTGTCATCACTTTTGTGTATTACGGAAGTGAAAGGATATTCCCTGGTGATCTGTGCGATGTGCGGTGAACAAACCCTAGCGTTTGGTTTCGGAAAGAATTATATATAATAGATCAATGACGTGGTGCCTTTTCATTTCTTAGTAATATGACAGCTAATAGCTAGTCATGCTAGTTTACAGTGAAAGTTTTATCAATCGAAAAAATACAACGTCTGTGCCTCTTCGATATTGAAGGTCTACTAGGCCTGCTGATTTGATTAGATATGTTTCTCGTGGTTTCCCGCTCTTTTCAAAACATAAATAACTATTCAATACCACAAAATGCGTTTATAATTGATTACAAAACACAGACAAAAATTCAAGAAAACTTTTTACAATTCATAGAAGCGCACGGTTTTTTTTTGTCTGACTTAGGTCTTGCAAAACGAAGACGTCTTTTTCCAATATTGAGGCTTAAATATAGAACATACAAACAAAATACACACTTTCTCGACTTGCTTTTCGAGTAGACAACTATTATATCTACATTTTAACAAAAAATAAAAAAAATAAAAAATGGGTTTTTTGAGAAAATCGATCTTAAAATTGGTACTTTTTGGTTTTCGCATAACATTAACGTAAACGTCCCGCAAAGGCTATTTAATACAGGTAAATCATTTTATATTATCTATAAAGAGCGTGTTTTGGGCTCTCCATAGACATAAAAAATATTGATGTAACCCAAGTAGATCGCCAGTATTTAATTGTCAAAGTTTGTCAACAATTGAGCGAGGGGGCGTTTTTGACATTTTTACAGAAAAAAAGCAAAACGCCTAAAATTATTTCATGGTATTAGAGCGTTTTACCTGTGCCCACAGAGTGCTTGAAAAAATTTAATATAATGTGGACTGGAAATCCACGACGGGAGATCGAGCGAAACGTCCGACCCACGACGGATGTGAAAAACACTGCTTTCCGCCGCGGCCTCTTTTAAAATTCGTAAGTCGAGAACTAAAAATCCGACGGACTTGCCGTTTGTGGCTACTGCGTTTTTAGAGACGACGCCATAATATATATTTTTTTCAGCGAAATTAAAAATTCGACCCTTTTTGCCTGCACGATTTGAGATGAACACCCACCCAAAAAACTACACCACATATATATATATATATATATATATATATATATATATATATATATATATATATATATGTGGGTGGTTTCATCTCAAATCGTGCAGGCAAAAAGGGTCGAATTTTTTTTTTTTTATGGGGGGGGGGGGGGAGGAGAGGAGAGGAGGTATAGAGGGAGGCACTACTAATTCCTCCAATAACGAAGCAGGCTTAACTCGGCGATACGGACGCTTACGCAAAGATTAGGGAGGCGGTGAAACGGGTAAAGCTGCATTGTAATTTTTTTAAAAACGGAGCAGACTTCATTTACAAGAATACGGGCGTGGTGGCTCATTGTTCTACTGTCCTCGTAGTTGCGGCCTGCCAACTTTAGAAGTTTCCTCACGGCACAGAACTCCTTCCGCTTTTTCAGGTACAACTGCATTACCAACGCTTGCCGGCCAGACAAAACGAAGATAGCTGGGTGATTTCAGATAAAATCGACGAAAGGGTGGCTGGTAGACATTTTTAAATCAACTCATGTTTTTATATGGTATTGTCTAGTATCTGGTATAAACGAATTTAAACTTAGTTTTGACCAGAAAAGATATTTGGGGACAGGAAAAATCGTAAGGCATGAAGAGGTGGACAGTTGCATTAACGCGCACTGTTGGAGGGGGCACGTTTGAGAGTGAATGACTAAAACGATAACATTAGGAGAATTATAACACTTTTTATACGCAAACTATGGGTACAGCGTGCTTGTAATATAAAGTAATAATATTTATTTAAATTTTATTTATTTTTCTAACAAATTGCCAAACATGCCTCCTCGAACGACAAATGGCAAAAATTTAGAGGCCTGTATCTCATGAAATAATTTAATTATTATTATATGATTTGCAGATAGTATTCTACTTACATATTACTATTATTTAAAAAAAATAAAAAAGGGTTTTGAGTGATACGATAATCAGGATATATTTAAACAAACATAAAAAGAAATCAAACAACAAAAATTCCAATGCAAATAAAAAAAAACATTTTAGATTTTTTTTTAAAATTTAGGTACCCTGTCATACTCTATTTCGGCATTCATTTCTATTAAAAACACAAAAGTAGGGTCCTTTTTCAAAGCCTACACTTGGCAATGCCCTATACGAGAAGTGACTCTGAGTACCAGTTTCAGGAAACTAACACACATTTTTATATATTTTTATTCAGATGAGGCCATTGATAACTATAGAAATCGTTCACACACTAAAATTGAGGAGAAACTACTGTGTACAAAAAGCTATCATATTACGAACTAGTGATCCGAGAAAGATCCTGCAGCCATCGGCCACTGGGAACTTTGTTTACTTTATTTTACTACAACACTGTATGCTCATCTCTCTTACCTCTATCTCCATCTTTCTTCATATATATCCCTGACTTATATCTAGAATAAAAGAAAAAATTGAAAGCCGTTTACAACTCCCTGTAATGCCGAATTAGAGCGCAGCTCTTGAAGAGGGGGAAAGGCAAGGGTGGGGGGTTCACGTGGCCTGGAGGTCACGTGACCTCAAGGGGGGGGCGGGGAAATTTTTCCGCTAAATTTAGCGCGGAAAATTTTCTGCTAGATTTAGCGGGGAAAATTTTCCCCTAAATTTAGCGGGGAAAATTTTTCGCTAAATTTAGCGGGGAAAATATTTTGCCAAATTTAGCGGGGAAAATTTTCCGCTAAATTTAGCGCTGAAAATTTTCCGCTAGATTTAGCGGAGAGAATTTTGCGCTAGATTTCGCGGGGAAAATTTTCTCGCTAAATTTAGCGGGAAATTTACCCATCATACACCGCGCGGTTACGCCGACGGCGACGCCAACGCCGCTCAAGCCGGAAACGGGCGCCTAAGAGCTGCTCTCTAAAAGATATTCAAGCATTCCTTTCTGCGTGATAGTGTTCTTTGGCTAGCAACAATAGACCGATCTCATCAGCCAATTTGACTACGCCACCGCTGCCGCAATGCATCGAGGGAACTTTAGTCTTTTTGCACGTGCGACAACCTCGCTGGAGCACTGTGCGTGCACGAGAAGGCACGAGCCCTCGCTTGCACGGCCGTCTGCCTCCTGAGAACTAAAGTTATGGCGGCGTCACGCATGCGCCGAACGCTTAGTGACATCGGTCTATTATTTGCTCGCGAAGATCACAATTATTGCGCAATAGTTGACGGAAGTAGCAGGCGACGTTCGTCGCTGGTTCTGGCAAAACGGCCGATACAATCTTTTTTTCGCATTTTCCTGCTCGCTGTCAAGGATGAGGGGGTTCGCTTCAACCAGCAAAATGTGGCCGCCGATGCCTGTTTACTGAGCAGTCATGCCTGTCGCCACCCCACTCGCTGGCTTGGCGGGTGATAATATCAGGCACAAAGAAGCACACCGACAGACAGCAGAATCCCCAAATACTCGAGCCCCGCCTAAATACAACAGAGCGTAAACACTGTCGTCATGTTAACCTAGGAAAGGTTGACATGGCGACAGTGTTTAGTTTTAGGTAAGGAAAAGCATGGCGCGTGCTATGCGCCGGATCCTTACACGAAGTGCAAGGTGAGCGTTGAGAACCTGTCTGCTGTCCTAGAGTACTTCACGAAAGACGAGGCATACAATGTTCGCGCCAAGGTTCCAACCAGAAGGACGCGATCTCTGTCATGCTCGACGAGGCGAAAACGTTCGTGCCAAAGCGCTTCCTGACACGCTCAATCCGAGAGGCCTTTCGTGTATACAAAGACAAGCGTCCTGATTCCGGCATTGGGCTAACGAAATTTTATTCATTGCGCCCTAGATAGGTCAAATGTATTCCACACCAGGAAGTGTGCGTTTGTGTGCGCTGCGCCAATTATTACCTTTGTATTGCCGCTGTAGAGAACGTTAGCAGGCTCAACATTCAACAGCTGGTAAAATGAACTCAGCATTATCGTGTGCGACCCACTGACAAGTCGTCTGTGTCCTTAGAGTGTGATCACTGCCCAAAAGGCCAGTCTCTTACACTTCAGGAGCTTTATATCCTAGAGGATGAAGAGATTGTGCTTACAACATGGAAGTCCGGCGACCTCGTGGAAAAAACAAAAAAATGTGAAAGCCGTTTCCAACTCCCTGTAACGCCGAATTAGAGCGCAGCTCTTGAGGAGGAGGAGGAAGGGTATGGGGGGCATGTGACCTCGGGAGAAGGGGTCACGTGGCCTCAGGGGAGTCACGTGACGTCACTGATGACGTCAATGATGACGATGCGGATGCCGATGACATCATCAGTGATGTCACTGATGACGTCATCTGCATCCGTATCGTCATCGTCATCACGTGACCTTGGGGTCAGAAAGTCACGTGACCAGGGGATCACATGACCAGGGGATCACATGACCGGGGGCCACGTGACCTGGGAGGTTACGTGACCTTGGGGGTCACATGACTCAGGGCGGGGTCACGTGACCTGGAGGTCACGTGACCTGGAGGTCACGTGACCTCGGGCGGTCACGCCGACGGCGACGGCGACGCCGCTCTGGCCGGAAACGGGCGCCTAAGAGCTGCGCTCTAAAACAACAACATTGGATTTTGGGACTTTCCGTAAAAGTCGTTCAAGTAACGGTTGAAAGTGGGATATTTCACAGCCATATCCGAAAAACTCAAGATAAAGTAATCTACGATGAAAAAGCAGCTGCATGCAACGCGGGAGCATTGTCTTTCATTTTGACTTTGCTGTGAACTGGAGCATCGTGCTTCCTGACAAAATTAAAGCATACCACTGAAGCTGAAAAAAAAAAGTTACGATACTTACATGTGCACTGACGACAAGAAAATTTACAAACAGCGTTGCCATCATCAGTGAGGTCCTGTGTGACGACGTCGCTCTCAGAGTTGGTTGAAGACAACGTTGCGGTATGCTCGCACGTGACCTACGTATATAGTGACGGGGCCGCCAGTCATTCTAAAGAATCGCTACCAGCTTCACCAGTTTTCACAGAATGATTTCCCACAAACCCAGTGGTTATTTTCTGCATCTGGACATGGGAAAATGCATGCAACGGAGTTGGCGGGCTTGTGAAGCCCCAGGCCACGCTGAACAGCCTGAGAGAATGTTCAATAAACGCAGTTGCGACGTCCAGGACAATGGTGAGCGTTCTATTTGAGAAACTGGTTCTATCTTGCGTATCTGGACGAAAATGAGCTTGTTCTTTACCGTCCAAAAAAGAAAGAGTGGCTGACGGTGCGCGCCTTTCCTGGCATTCAGTCTTGGCACGCGTGGCGGCCGTGCAAGTCATCAACAGAAGGAACCTGTGACATATATGTAGCACGGACAGTCGGATCTGTTTAGAGGGGGGATCGGTGGCCGACATTCTACTTCCGGCTTCCGAGCACTACGGTTGGAGAATCATGAGCTCCTCAGGAGCGTCGATAACGGCCCTCGCCGGCCGCGGTTCATCTGTTTCTTCGGCTAACTCGGAATATCGAATCGTTCTGCCTCCCCTGCCATCAGGAGCCATTGTGCGTAACTCTGTGCTGCTGCACGGTGACGTGAGTGCTCGCCCATACAAGATAGGCGATTTCAGGGCCGAGATGGAACGTCTTGGTGTGATTGGGCACATCGAGGCGCTCGGCGCCTACCAAATGAATCATCTCTGGATGGTGACCTTCAAGACGGAAGAAGCCAAGCTGCGCCTGGTCACCGCCAAGGAACTGGAGGTAAAGGGCAAGCGTTGCATCGTCGTGGACCCGGAGAACGCGGACGTTCGCATGAAATTGCATTGGCTCCCCTTCCACGTATCAGACGAAACCGTCAGGAAGGCCTTAGAGCCCTTTGGGAAGGTTCAGGACCTGACGCGCGAAAAATGGAAGGCGGAAGGATTTACCGGTGTCCAGTCGACGACCAGACTGGTGCGGCTAAGCCTAAAGGAGGGCGTCACTTTAGAACGCCTTCCGCACCAGTTGAGGATTGCTGGTAGCAACGTTCTGGTCGTGATTCCGGGACGTGATCCCTTATGTCTACGCTGCAAAGGTACAGGACACATTCGACGAGAGTGTCGTGTACCGCGATGCGACGAATGCCATCGCTTTGGACACGAGCAAGACAACTGCGTCCGTACCTACGCTACAGTGACGCAGGGAGTGGTGGCGGATGGAGATGGCGTCCTCAACATGGACGAGGAAGAGGCAGAGGAGGCCGCACGAGACGTCGAAACTGAGGTTTCCGCCACAGCCGGTGCGAAAGAGGCCCCGGCGGATGTACTGGAAGACGTGCACCCTCCACAGTTGCAGCCCGAGGGGGACGCCGTGAAACCCGACCCTCCGCAAGCGTCGAGCAGCAGTCCCGTCGTGTCGAGCGACGTCCAAATGGCTATACTAAAAGACGTAGAGGTCATCCAAGCCCTGGAATCAAAAGACACGAGCCAGGTCAGTCTGAGCGACGACAACTCCGACCTTAGCGACGCTAGTGAAATCATCATGCTGCCAGGGGAAGCATCAGCACGCTCCGAGTTCAAGTGGCATAAGAACACCACACGGAGGGAGCGCTTTAACCCGAAGCCGCGCATCCCGACAGAAGAGCGCCGCCGGTCAGTCCCTCAGTAGGTCACCTCTTTTTTGTTTTTCGCTTTGCTCTCGCTCATCTCTCGACAGTGTTCGCGTCGCGTGACTTCGCTCGCACCATCTTTTCCACAAAATGCGACCCCTCAAGTTTGCAACCCTCAACTGTGTCAGTCTTGTGGCGAGAAGAAGAAAGCAATGGGTGCTGGACACTATTCTGCACGCGCGGGTTGATGTCGCTTTTTGCAAGAGACCAAGATCGCCACAGACGGTCAGGTGGAGGAGTTGACGCGCTTTTTTGATCGTCACTTCATCGTCTTCCTGTCGAGAGCATTTGGACAGAGCGGAGGAACGGCGATAATGATTCGCAAGAAGAGAGGCATCGCAATCTGCCCCGAATGGGAGGGAGACAGGAATGGACGGGTGTGCGCTGTAGAAATGCTGCACTGCGGACAGCTTCACAAGCTTGTATCTGTGTATGCACCTAATGACGCGACTGAACGACGGGACTATTTCAAAAATCTTCGCCAGTATCTCGACACACCTTGTCGAACGATTATTGCTGGCGATTTTAATTGTGTGCTGGCCGAGAGGGATTGCTCGAAGCGGCTGAAAGCGGACGTCAGCCGGGTGGAACTGCGAAAACTGCTCCGCGACTTTGACCTGGTGGATGCTAAGGACTATGAGAAAACAGTCGACCCAACGTACACGCATTGGCAAGGAAATTGCCATGCTCGACTAGATCGTATCTACCTCTCGGGAGAATTTTCAGCAATGACGCCTGTGTTAGAAGTCTTACCCTTAGCGTTCTCGGACCACGCTCTGGTCACGGTAATGCTGGGCAGACCCGTGCCGCGAACCCAGAAGTCTTCTTGGTGGAGCGGCTGGAAGCTAAACGAAAGCCTCATCGAGGACGAACAACTGCGTACGCAGATAAAGGACCTTCTCGAGGGCAAAACGGGAGGTGCGCCCATGAACGCGGTAACCTGGGAGGAGCTCAAAGAGGACGTCAAGCTCAAAGCGTTCCGGCACAGTCAGGAAAAAGCGGCGCGCGAAAGGGCGGATAAGCGCCGCTTGACGAAGACCCTGGAAATCCTCATCGCAGAGGAAAATCGTTCCCCGGGACTCTTCACTCAAGATATCCGCGATTGCAAGGGCAGCATTCTGGAGCTCCTCGAGAAGGCGTACCGCGGTGCCATGGTCCGAAGCAGAACGCTGTTCCTCGAGAGAGATGAAGAGCCGAGTAAAATATTCAAGACGAAGGAACGCCAGCACGCTTCACGCAACAAGATCGGGAAGCTCCAAGTAGGCGACGTCGAGGTTACCCGGCAAGAAGAAATAGAAGACGCGTTTCTGCAAGCCTACACCGACCTGTTCACGAGAGTGGAGGACGATGGCGTTCTCCAAACGACTGGAGTGGTGCTGCCCAAGATATCCGCAAAGGTACGAAAACAAATGAACCGGAAAATAACGGCATCAGAGGTCGAGGAAGCCATTAAGAAATTAGCTCCGCGCAAATCGCCAGGAGTGGACGGGCTCGGTAGCCAGTTCTACAAGACGTTCTCAGCCCAGCTGTGTCCTATCTTACGAGACGTATACGCCGACGTACTGAAGCGAGGACTGCTGCCGCCATCCATGCGACAGGCGGTAACGGTGCTCATCCAGAAGAAAACCTCAAAGGGTACCCCGAAGGTTGACCATTTCCGGCCCATCAGTCTGCTAACCAGCGACTACAAAATCCTAGCCAAGATTCTGGCCAAGCGGCTGGAGTGGGGTCTACGGGAGGTCGTCGGAGAGCACCAGTCCTACGGCATCAAGGGACGGACCATCAGCACCAACCTGCACGCGATGCGAATCGTGTGCGAGGCAGCGCAGGTGTTGAAGCGTCCAGTGGCAGTGCTTCAAGTAGATCTGAGCAAAGCCTTCGACCGGGTTCGCCATTCGTTCCTCTTCCGGCTCATGGAGGAGTGTGGGATCGGCTCGCGACTGCTACGGTATGTGCAGCTGTGCTACCGTGACATCACGACGCGGCTTTTGGTCAACGGCAACAGGACGGCTCCCATCGCAGTTACCCGATCCGTTCGACAGGGCTGCCCGATGTCGCCTATTCTGTTTGCATTGTACCTGGAACCGTTGTGCAGGGCCATTATCGGTGACGCGAGCATCCGTGGGCTGTCCCTGGCGTCGGGTACGCTTAAAGTGCTCGCCTACGCGGACGACGTCACGGTGTTGTGCTCGTCAAGGACGCAAGTGCGCGCTGTAACCCAACACATCGCAGACTTTTGCAGTGTCTCGGGTGCGGCGATGAACACAGACAAATCTGTCGGAGCCTGGCTTGGAGACTGGGACTTAAAACCGGAGCAATTCCTCGATGTCACCTGGACGACGTGCGTTTCGAACTATCTAGGGCTCAGCTTGACCGCAGAGCAACTGAGTGGCCGATGCGGTTGTTTGGACATTAATCGCCTCAGAGGCAAGGTGCTTGACTGGCATGCCAGGGAACTCTCTTTGTTCAATCGCGCATTTATTTGCAACTCTGTTTTCTTCCCGACCGTTTGGTACGCGGCACAAGTGTTGCCGTGCTCCCAAAGTGACGTAGCGAAGGTTCATCGATTTTTCGCAACGTTTATCTGGGACTCGTGTTTTGAACGTATGAGGCGTGACAACCTATTTGTAAGCCAGAAGAAAGGAGGGTTGGGTCTTGTAAACGTAGAACTTAAGCTGAAAGTACAGCGTTTCCTCTTTTTCCGCGATCAAGACAATCCTCTCGTGATTTCTGCGTTTAAAGAGCTGGGAGGAAGCTATTTGGGGCCGTGGCTCGAGGGAGACACTGGGGACTTCCGGGCACGTATTCTGAAGTTCTACCAGGAAATAGCAGCGGCGAAGGAATTTTTCCGAGCCCGCTTTTCCGACGAGTACCTGCAGAAAGTTAGAAAGAAATCTCTTTACTGGGACACAGTTGATTTGCTCATACCGCCCCCACTCTATCGCAGCTTTCCGGGAAGTGCGGAAAAATCGGATGTATTTCGTCGATTACGTAGATACCCTGTCAGAACGGCAGTCAAGAATTTTTTCTACGCTTCCATTTCGAAGTGTTGCCGGTCAAGACGTGGCTGGTTAAAAAAGGTTTCTTTGAACCGTGGTCAACAAATTGTGCGTTGTGTCCGTTTCCCGAAACACTTGAACATGTGTTTTTGTACTGTACGAATGCGGAGCTTTTTTGGGCAGAACTTCGAGCAGTGCTGCAGATAGATCTTTACGTAGAGTGGAAGAGCGCGAAGTTTCTGCTTTTCGGCGACAGTGCGCAGAGTAGGGCATGGGAGCTGCTGGCACTCCTCGGTCTATATGCACTGTGGCGGTCGAGGACGGATCACTTGGAGGTCCGAGAGGGATCCAAGCCCGCGTGGCAGCACTTCTGCGACGGCTTTCTGTACGTGAGCAGCCTTCTTGAGGCGACGGAGCAACAAGGGCTTGAATGTTGGTCGCTAATTGGAGCGCGTTTGCACAACCGCGCTCTGAAGGCTCATGGTAAATAAGAATTCCCGGGCCACTGCGCGAGTGACTGGGGTGCATGTGACGCTACAGAGAAATGATTGAGCGAGTTACATTTTGAATTTGTGTGTGAATCGCGGTCCTCGCCTGTTAAACAGAGCTCACTGACATGATAGGTGTATGGCAACCAATGTGATCATTTTAAAACTTTGTAAATAGACAGACTTTTAATAAAAATCTTTGGAAAAAAAAAAAAGGATCGGTGGCCGAGTGGGCTAAAGCGCACACCCAGCTCGACGCGCGTGGAGCGAAAGCTCGCGCTGCAGAACCCAGGGATCCTGGGTTCGAGCCCCACCCCTGCCCGTTTCGATCTGGATGAGCATCGTACCGGCGTGCGGTCGTGTATCACTACTGCGTGGTGCACGTTAAAGACCCCAGGCTAGCGGTTGTACCGCACTGGCTAAATTGCTCATCTACAGCGAGTGACTCGTCGCAACTTTAAAAATGGCTGACCAACTACACGCTGTATAAATATCCCCACAACCCAATTTTTTCTCTGTTTAGAAGAAACTTTATTAAATGGGTAGCATCGAGGAAAGCCTTAGTGCAAAGTGCCGAATTTGATGCCCCAAGGACTGCTCATTTTGAATGCAGGGTTATCTTTTTTATCACATTTTTCTTCGCGGGGTATTTAACCTACTGCTTTACTTGGTGATAGCTTATTGAATCTTTATATGATCACCATATGAGAATCACGAAACGTTATCCTCGCGCAGGATAAAATATCTGGGCTTGCCACGATCCATTCGTACACCCAGAATATCGAAGCTCTTACAGTCCGGCACGGTGCTTGAAATGGTTTGTCCCCGGAAATATATAACTAACCTAAACAATTTTAGTATTCTATCTTTATTTTTGTGTGTGGAAGTAAAGTTGTTTCTTTTATTTTAAATATAAATTATACCGGAAAGTAAAACTTCACACTGCATCATCTTTTCTCGAATCGCTGGTTTCTAATATGATACCTCTTTGTACGCTGTATGTAAAATGCTGTATATAGTTTCTCCTCACTTTTAGTGTGTGACCAATTGCTCTAGTTGTCAGTGACCTCATCTGACTAAAATATATATGAAAGATGTGTTAGATTTCTGAAACTGGAACTCAGAGTCACTTCTCGTATACGGCACTGCTAAGTGTAGGCTTTGAAAAAGGGCTCTACTTTGGGGAGTTGTCTTCTTTCTCAATAAAATAATGCAACATGTTTTTAATAGAAATGAATGCCGAAATAAAGTGTGACTGGGTACCCAAATCTAAAAAAAAATCGAAGGTGTTTTTTTTTAATTTGCATCGGATGTTTTGGTTGTTTGATTTTTTTCCATGTTTGCCTAAATATATCCTGACTATCGTATCACTCAAATACCTTACTTATTTTTTAAATAATAGCCATATATAATTAGGATACTACCTGCAAATTATATGATAATGATTAAATTATTTCATGAGATACAGGCCTCCAAATTTTGCTTTTTGTCGTTCGAGCAGGCATGTTTGGCAATTTTTTTAAAAAATAAATAAAATTTAAATAAATATTATTACTTTATATTACAAGCAAGCTGTACCCATAGTTTGCGTCTAAAAAGTATTAAAATTCTCCTAATGTTATCGTTTTAGTTATTCACTCTCAAACGTGCCCCTCCATCAGTGCGTGTTAATGCAACTGTCCACATCTTCATGCCTTACGATTTTTCCTGTCCCCAAATATTTTTTCTGGTCAAAACTAAGTTGGGATTTGTTTATACCAGACACTATACAATAGCACATAAAAACATCAGTTGATTTAAAAATGTCGACCAGCCACCCTTTGGTCGATCTTATCTGAAATCACCCAGCTATACTGTCACAAAAACTAAACAGAAAAAAAATCGACGCTGAAAATACTGAGCAATTGTCCGCGCACAAATACTAGGGGCACATATAAAAGGCGAGAATAATTCTGAACAATCGCAAAACCAAAATCTACGGAACCACATGGCGAAAAAAAGAGTCTTAACTTTGCTATGCCGCTTTCTCTTGCAGCATGGTCCAAACGCAGCAGAAGCATATCCTCGGGGCGATGAGAAGTCGTCAGCCCGAACTCGCCGTTCCGTCACTCGGAGGAATGACATTCCGCAGCACACACAAACACGCGAACCACACGCCGAACGTGGAAACAAACTTGAATGCCCTCTGCGGCTATGTGTGGTGAGAATATGAAGGAGTTTCTTTGAAGTTTCTGATGTTCTGTGCAACGAAGAGATTAATCTAATAAGGAATTGCATCGGATGCCACCCCGACATGCAAAACAGAAGGCAAGATGGATGTCACCGCATCCGTGAGCGACCATCGAGACGGGCGTCTCGATAGAGGGAAGTTTCGTGAAGCGAGGGAAACTTCGCCAAAAATAGGGAACTTTAGGCGTCCAACGCAAGGGGGGAGAAACGTGAAACGCACGTCGCGTCTACGCTACAGGCGGTCGCGACCTCTGTCCGGAGGCCCTATTCCCAAACGTCCATCGTCTCCTCAAGATCCTAGCGACTTTGCGCTTAACAACGGCGGAAGCTGAGAACTCGTTCTCTTCACTACGACGGCTGAAAACATATCCACTTCAAGAAGAAGCCCGGTGTAGCGCTTTTGAATGTTCATGTGACATTGAAGTGCAAGCGAGGACGTCATGGATATTCTTTGCCGTGAACGTAGCTGCATCTTATCGGAGGGGATGGGGCCGATGGCTCTCGACGCGCGTGGAGCGAAAGTCGCGCTGCAGAACTCAGGGATCCTGGGTTCGAGCCCCACCCTGCCCGTTTCGATCTGGATGAGCATCGTACCAGCGTGCGGTCGTGTATCACTACTGCGTGGTGCACGTTAAAGACCCCAGGCTAGCGGTTGTACCGCACTGGCTAAATTGCTCATCTACAGCGAGTGACTCGTCGCAACTTTAAAATGGCTGACCAAATACACGCTGTATAAACATCCCCACAACCCAATTAATGTAGGCGCTTAGCATGAATGAGATGATGGAGCGAGGCTTTAAATTGCTTTCTGAAATGACTAGTCATAGTTATTTTTAATTCGCTTTAATTTGTAGTCCAAAGCACGTAATTATGATCAATACTCAAGGTGTGCGTGAGCGCAGCGCCACCATGTTGCTTGCAGTGAAATTTGTCACTGACATTGTTTTATACTGTCACCATGTGTTCCTTTTATTATGTTCACTTTGGTTTGATTCAACTGTGTATTTCAGTGAGGATAGCTTGCTATACTTTGCCTTGAAATTTCCATCCTTCACCCCACAAAGGTTTCGAAATATCCGTTCTCTCTATATCTGAGGATAAGCCGCCTCGATGGCTCAGAGGCGAGAGCGCTGGCGTACGGATCCCCATGCGGCGGGTTCGAATCCCGGCTGAGGTGCCCGCAATCTGACGGAGGCCTATTGCGGAGAAGGCGCCGTCTAACCGAGCCTTTCGGTTGCACGTCAAAAGATCCCCAGGTGGTCCAACTTAATCCTCAGTCCTCCGCTGGGGCGTGCCAGATGCCCGTCGTTGGTTTGGCACGTAAAACCCCCAAATTTGACTTTTATTCCGCATCCCTTCAAATAATCATGAATAAAGAAATATTCACCATTTAATTTATTTGGCCATGTTTTACCCCTGGAACATTTTTCCCGAGAGCATGTAAGTTGTAGATAGTCCGCGCTCCCTCTTTGCTTTTTGCCCTGTGCAAAACAGGACTGCGTGAGCTGGGGGGGGGGGGAGGGGCGTTGCTTTAGCATTTAAAGGGGATTTTGACCCGACCGCCCCTTGCCTACGCCACTGTCGAGGTCAATGTCTGAGCTCCTGAGTTGTACCAAAAGCCGCCGTGGCGCTGGTATCGGTGTGTCAACCGAAATGCTGATTGAGACTAAATTATTCAACCCTGTTCGACAAGAGGCATCTGAGCAACGAAGACAGTGCCCACGAAGAAGATCTGTGGAATAAAATCGGCATGAGTGGTACGTACGCACGTTGTCTCT
Source organism: Ixodes ricinus (assembly GCA_037355805.1). Taxonomy (NCBI): domain Eukaryota; kingdom Metazoa; phylum Arthropoda; class Arachnida; order Ixodida; family Ixodidae; genus Ixodes; species Ixodes ricinus. The sequence goes on from JAZHYW010000293.1 coordinate 106,347, forward strand.
GCTTGCTCGTTATTTTATTATTGGCTTTTCGTTCGCCGAAAGAATGTTGGGCATTTTCTTGGCACTGCGGCTTAGCGTTGACTGCAAGAGGAAGTCTGCGAGAGCATTTTTTTGGACACCACTCGTGCCAGAAGCAGTCTGCTCTGATATCCGCGAGAGACGAGCGGCGCGAATGCGAGGGGTGGCAACAAATGTGGACGGCGCCGTCTTTTTTTTTGCCCAGTGCGACTTCCTCAGCATTAGATTCGGTGCTACGAAGCTCATGTAATATTTCTTTGCTCTGCCGCGAACAGTTTAAACACTGAGGACGGAAACGCGTTTCCTGCGATTTCAGATAAAGCTTCAGATAACTGGCAACCATGATTTTAAGCCACAATATGCCCAAGTGTCATTACTCTGAAGCGTAGCTTATGTAGTGACACTAATCTCAGCTTAAGTCGGTTCACACAGGGGCACCTTCTTAAGTTACATTACGTTATGACCGCCTACTTCGCAAGTCACCGGGACATCCGTGCTTCGAATGAAGTGTGGCGACCGGTTCAAGGAGCAGCTTTGCACGCGACATATGAAACACGAATGTCCCGGTGATTCCTCGGGTAATGGAAGAAATCGTAAGCAAACGCACCTGTGTGAGCCGACCTTTAGGGTCGGCTCACCCCTAATACTACGTTTCAACCTTATGTTGTATTGCAGCGAAAGCTAGCAATGCGAGCTCAGCATTAGCAGCTAACGCACTAGAGTTTGTGCAGCCGAGATGTGCCCTAGAGCAAGGAGCTCGCGCGTGTAGACTTTCCTGCGTTACTTTATAATGTGAAATAGAGTACAGCTGAACGGAGCTCAACTAATTCCCATCCAAAAAAAAAAGGCAGTAGACAGGCATGCTGTAATTGAGGGTTTCTCACCTCATGTGGACAACGCAGCACAGCACCGGGCGCTGCAAAGAGTGCCCTCTGCCGTACAAAGGGACCCAACGCGAACGTAGGCAACGAGGTTCTCGCAGGCAGCAGACGACGGTGCAGCGACTCTCACTGTTCCCACATTGTCTCACGCGCGCCTCTTGAGGGCGCGCGCAACTTTCCAGAAAAAGTCCATACTGTTGAATGTGCCTATAAGGCTGACACTTTAGATGTCATCACTCATCACCCCTAATAGGAATCTACTCACCCTGAAAGTCTGAATCAATTTAAGTGGAGAGTTAAAAAGTTGACCCTTCTAGGCCATATCGCCCCCCCCCCCCCCCGCTCCTTTTTAAGAAAATGAAAAACAAATCAGTCGTTAATTGTTTAGACGGCAGGAGTTTGGTCTGTCAGAACATGGCGACATTGTTACCCACTGTAGACGAGAAATTTAGCCAGTGCAGTACGACTGCTAGCATGGGGTCTTCGCACGTGCATCACGCCGGAGTGATACACGACCGCACGCCGGTACAATGCTCATTCAGATGGAAACGGGCAGGGTGGGCATTGAACCCAGGGTCCCTGCTGATTTTAACAAACAAAACAAATTAGTCGTTAGTTGTTTACACAGAGGAGTTTAGTCTGCCAGAACATGGCGACATTGTTACCCGCTGTAGGTGAGTAATTTAGCCAGTGCAGTACGACTGCTAGTCTGGGGTCTTTAATGTACACCACGCAGTAGTGATACACGACCGCACGCCGGTATGGTGCTCAGCCAGATCGAAACGGGTAACGGTAAAGATTCAAGATGATTTTTTTTTAATTTTTACAAAAAACAAAAAACAAATTAGTCGTTAGTTGTTTATACAGCAGGAGTTTAGTCTGCCAGAACATGGCGACATTGTTACCCACTGTAGATAAGCAATTTAGCCATTGCGGTACAACCGCTAGTCTGGGGTCTTTAACGTGCACCACGCAGTAGTGGTACACGACCGCACGCCGGTACGATGCTCATCCAGATCGAAACGGGCAGGGGTGGGGATTGAGCCCAGGATCCCTGGGTTCTGCAGCGCGAGCTTTCGCTACACGTGCTCCGAGCTGGTGTGCGCTAGCCCACTTGGCCACCGATCCCCCTTAATTTTAACATTAAGATGGCTGAAGCGCCATTCCTCTCGACAACGAAACGACGAAGAAGAGAAAGACACTTTGCGCTTCAAGCCCGGTGCGCTGTGCCGGGAGACCTCGAAGCTTGTGACCGATGTTCGAGTGCTGAGTTCAGGATCTTGAGCAGCGGACACACAAAGGAGCGGCAAGGTGAGCATTCTTGCGCAGTGACGGCTTTCGGGTTCCGAATACATTTTTTTTAATGCATACGTTGTAATACGGGCTTTTCTTTCGAGTGCCTCTTTTGGGAAGCTCTGGTCATATATAGACCATGCCGATCCTACAAAAAAAGGTGTCCTAGCGGCAAGACTACGAGCGCAGTCATTGCCACTTGATCGTCGTTAATAAATCTTAAGCTTGCGGATTCGAGTTTTGGCAAAAGCCCTGACATCACCCATTCAAATAGGTCAGATTTTTAAGCTGTGGGCACGTGACTTTCAAGAGAGGTCACGCTCTAAACAAATCGATTGACATCAGGTTTAACATCAATTTAATTTCTGGTGTTAAGTATATAGACCAACACGCCGCTGCGGGGGTGCTGCTATTGGCAGGGCGCATATATACGTAGATGCTTCACGCAAATCTGGTTCCTGCGCACGCGCAGAGTACACACCTTGTGCGTGAACTACTTGCTTGCCCACATCTCGTGTGGGCAAACGCGGTCCTGTTTTGTAAACAGCGCGTTGGCCTATAGGGAGTATTCTCTGGTGACCAGAGCTCACCCTGCGGCTGCTGAGCGCATGCTGACGGTGAGCTTTCACATTTTAAGTCGAAAGCATTAACTGTCCCATGAAGCAAGCCGACGTCATCAGCTTTGAATCCGCGCAAAGCCGCGCCGAACGGCAGCTAAATTCACCTCTCCCAATGGAGCGAAGCGAAGCCGCGATCTGAGGTTTCCCAGCTTTGAAGCCGCGCAAAAAGCCACGCAAAACGGAAGCTAAACTCCCCTCTCCCAATGGAGCGAAGTGAAGCCGCAATTTGAAGCCTCCTTGCTTTGAAGCTGAACCAAAAGCAGTACCAAACGGCAGCTCAATTTCCCTGTACCAATAAAGCGAAGTGAAGCCGCGATCTGAAGGCTCCCAGCTTTGAAGCCGCGCAAAAAGCCGCACCAAACGGCAGCTAAATTCACCTCTCCCAATGGAGAGAAGCGAAGCAGCGATCTGAGGTTTCCCAGCTTTGAAGCCGCGCGAAAAGTCACGCAAAACGACAGCTAAATTCCCTCCCCCTTTGAGGCAAAGTGATGCCGCGATCTGAAGCATCCCAGCTTTGAAGCCGCGCCAAAAGGCGCACCAAACGGCAGCTAAATTACCCTCTCCTAATGGAGCGAAGTGAAGCCGCGATCTGAAAGCCTTCCAGCTTTGAAGCCGCGCAAAAAGCCGCGCAAAATGGCAGCTAAATTCACCTCTCCCAATAAAGCGGGCAGCGAAATGAAGCCGAAATGTGAGGGATGAGGCCGCCACGCGTTCCGTTTCAAGGAGCGCCGTCAGCGCGCCAGTAAAAGGAATCAGTGGCAGCTAGGCCAGCCCGCTCCGGCAGACTCCAGAGCGGTGACACGGCCGATTGCAGCGCGGCGCGGTCACTTCGCGAGGGCGCGCGCAAAAACGACATTCATGCTTTCGCATTCACAACTCAGAAGAAGTGCATAGGTGTACCTCGAGCCTTCTTTGCAACAGTGTGCCGTCATGAGGATCGGTCACAGCCGCACCCTCGGATCTCCCGTATATGCCGTGTCTGGCATTCCCCTAACATCTGTCACATCAACAGACTCTGTTGCACAGTGCCGATTTCGGATGCAGGACATGTGAGGCAGCTCTTCACGCAACATGTTGGGGGTATTCTTTTCGGAGCTGTTCACGGGAATTCACCACGGGATTCACCACGGGCACTCACTACTCAAACAACTCATCTTGAAGTGTTGCGAGCGGGCGGAACAGCGAGCGGAACAAACATAACTGCAAAGGAATCGCACGGCAAACGGTACCCGAATCGTCTACTACGCTCGCCCCCCCCCGCCCCCCCCCCCCCCCAAAAAAAAAGGAAAGAAAAACGCACACTTGGGTGTAGCCACGTGACTCCCGGCACTCACTCTCACTACAGACCTTTTTCGTGTACTCTCGTCCCCAGCCACTTGATAGGCGTATCCGGTATGGGCGACGAAAAAATAATGAAACGTATCAACCTGTAAATAATAATAAAAAAGATAAAGGGGAGGCAAAACGAGAATATGGGACTGTTATGCTCATATCCTAAATGTCTTCTATTGGCGTAGCGACGGCAAAACGATGCTTTCGCCCATACTGGAAGTAACGACAATTCAAGATGGCGGCGCACTTGCAGAAAAGGTCTCCGTGCGCAGGTTTCGGTTTCTAGCAGTTGCGTTTTTTGGCCTTATTAAAAATATACGTCCCTCTGTAGCAAAATATTAAGTGGGTAGTCTCCCGACACCATAATAAATCGCCTGGCAAAAAAAATTAAAAATATTTTCTTTTTTTTTTTGGGGGGGGGGGGGGGAGGTGGTGTCAGTATTCCAAACGGCATCTGGCCGCCACCTCTCGTGACAGCAAGCAGGTGCAATACGGAGTGCCAGTTTGTCTGCTCCTTCCGCATCTTGTGCGTTTGTTTACCCCCGACCTGAGTCAAGGACATGCTGTCTCGTCATCGCACCTTCTCTTCCCTACGCTGGCCTTGCGTGGCCGGTTCCATTTTCATCGTTCGTGCGTATGGCTCGTGAGTAGGGAGTTTTTGGAGATCGTTTTCCCCGTCCCAGAACGCCTTCCGCAACCCGCTACGGTACCCGGAAAAACTCTACAGCCAAGGCCACCAGCGCGCAGGAGCAGCAGCCGCTTCTTTGTTGCGGAGGGCTTAGCGGAGGGGAAACGCTATTTGCTCGCTTTTGGGAAGCTACGAACAGGCGCGTACTGGGCTGTGGAGATCGCACGCTGGGTTGTGGATTTGAAAACATTCCGTCGAAGTGAACGTGTTGCGTGTTGTACGTGCTTTAAAGCAAGGTGCACCAGGTAGCCAGGCACGTATCCAGGGGGAGGCCCATGGGGCCCGGCCCCCCCCCCCCCCGCCCCGAAATCTTCCATTTTGCTAGGACCTCCTCTCCCTCCTCCCCTCACATAGCATTTTGTCATGGGCGGGCACCCCCGAAACAAAATCCTGGCTACGTGCCTGCAGGTAGCACTTTGCCCGCAGTCGCGCATTGCATGGTGCGCTTAGGAGTGCGCTTCTTCAGTGCATTACTGTCTCCCTTGCAGATGGGGGAGAAGGAGATGTCAATGTCGATTCAGAGCGCCTGGTGGGTACTTTTGAATCCATCTCTTTTTTCCTTTAATAAATTAATGACAATGAATGAATGAATTAGTGAAAGATAAATGAGTTGATCTCGTGCGTTCTATTACAGAATCGGTACACTTTGCGGCGCTGCAGTAGAATTGAGTAAAATCATTCATGCTGTGATGAGCAAGAGTTCCTTTTAGTTGAAGTTTCCTTTAGTGGAGAGACCGAGGTCTGAAGGGGAAGGGGAGGGGGAAGAAGGAATTACAGAAAATGCCGAAACACCTGGACCAGAAGAAAGGCGCGTGAGATTAGCGGCATGCTAGGACGCCACGTGTTGTTTCTAAATGTCTAAATTTGCCCATTTCTTTAGTCGATTTATATTCTTTCTGCGCACTAGAACTGAGTTTCCGCAAACTTGACTACTGTCCTGAACACGATTGAAGGAAAGAAAGAAGTAAGGATCGGGTTTCACTGATTTATGAAAGTGCGGCGAAACAGCGAAAACATGAGCCTTTTAATTTCGTGTTTGTGGAACATCCACTCCTTACGTTTTAGATTTATTGCCGTTTTGCTAATTCAAGAATGTTTTAGTAGCAAAATTTTACTAGCATTGCATCTTCTAAATATTTCAAGCAGTAATTTCAGTACGATTACTATTTCTTTGCCAATCTGTCCTGTGTATTTGTTGGTGACCAAACGAAGCATATCAACAAATATTAGACACAACGACGATATTTTTTTCCTTTTTTTTTACAATTTACGAGAATGGGCAGCTTGGATTTGCACACGCAGAATAGGCACGAATAGGACCTTTTTTTTCTCTTTAGAGTCAAGTGACGGTTTCTGCCGACTGTTTCCTAGAAAAAATGAAAAGTTTTCACAATGTGATTGTTGTGGTTCTTGCTCCAAGGGAGGATCTCGTGGTCGAGAATCCCAACCGCAAGAAACTCGAAGGATGCCTGCTGGGGACGATCATGCTGGTGGTCATTTGCATCATAGCACTCATCCTTTTCGTATTCGTCACCCTGCAACCTGCAGGTAAGCGAGTCAATTTCTTTTTAAATGCGTCATAATTTTCGAGAAAAAATATAATATACGATGCGGCGTGTAGGTTGAATTTAGTAGAATTGATTTGATAAACCTGGTCAACAAGTGGTATTCACGATCAATAAGGGGCATTAACTGATCGTCACAGCTATGTCCGTTGCAACAGACCCTTCTCAAACATCGGATCCGACTAGTGGCTATCAGAAAAGCTTAAAATAATGCCCGCTTTCATGGCACTGATGGGACAACAAAAATACCTAGATTAATTTCCTTTGAAGGGGCAACCTTTATACCTTGTCTCATCCTATGATAGATTAAAGGCCAAAGCCACGGGCCGCCAGGTCCAATCACGTTCCACGCTATACTATGACACGCTTAACATTGATTAGAGGTGGACGAATAATGCTCGAATCCAAAAGTGCCGCATCATTTCTATAGCTTCGACGCTGCAAAGAGCCTATATGTCGTGGCTTTCTTTGCGATTTAAAATTGTTCAGTCACTCAGTGCTTTTCCATTCGAACCACTGTCCACCCGTCCCCTCATCAGTGATCCGAGACGTGGGCACCGATTCGTGCATCGTAGCGAAATACCGCACAATTTCTAAGTGGCTCGTGATTGGATCTGGCGGTCCGTAGCTTGTGCCTTTAGTCCATCGTAGGGTGAGACGAAGTATGATGATATATTTACAACGTTTACAACTGTATTATAGCTTCCTTGCCATCTGAGAATGGTCTCGTACACTCTAAGAAATGCCTGCGCGTCTACTTACCCGCAAAACACTCAAAAAGCCAATCATTTCGATCTACGAAATCAGCTCAGCGAATGATGAGGCGGAACATCCGTTTAGACCTAAAAATAAAGTCTGCGCTGTGGCATTACGCAATGCAAGGCATCATGCTTGTATTGCGTAATGCCACAGCGCAGTCTTAATTTTGAGGTCTAAACAGATGTTTCTCCTCATCATTCGTTGAGCTGATCTCCACGATCGCAATGATTGGCTCTTTGAGTGTTTTACGGGTAAGTACACGCTCAGGCATTTCTTAGAGTGTAGTTGTGACGCGGTGTCGGCTTGCGGATGTGCGTGCCGTTGACCGATGCCGCCGATCGTTCTCTTTTTGTGTGACGTTGTCGTGTTCTTCGTGGACGCTATTTCACTGGTCACTACACCTTCAACCCCGTAAATTAAAAATCCTGTACATGAACTCATTTAAAAAAAATCTGTTATTCGCTTCCTACTCTTTGCTCTTGTAGGAGTATGGTTTCACTGGCGTGGAATAATGTGATGCCACTATTGGCGCGTAAAACGGTATACACTCTAAAAAAAGGTTGTGCGTCTACTTTCACGCACAACACTCGGAAAGCCAATCACCGCAACGTACGGAGGCAGCTCAGCGAATGACAATGCCGAAACATATGTTTAGACCAAAAAACGCAGTCTGAGTTGTGACATTAAGCAATGCAAAACGTCACGCTTGCATTGCTTAATTGTCAGACTCACCTTGGAAGATGATGGACCGCCGGCATTTCTGAAGTTGATTGATTGATTGATAACCTCGTATTTATCTTGATTTGGCGTCGCCCACCAATGAACGTGTACCCTGCGGTGGGAGGGAGCGTTTCGGGCGTTTGCATGTTTTTCATGGACGCCATTATTGAAGTGGGCGAAATGAGGTGCGAGTGCGAGTGGTAGACTCGGCCCACTCATTTCATTTATTGTAGCCGCGAAGACCCCTTTTTAAAGGTTATCACACGTGACAGGCTCATGGGTTGATAGACCAGTACGGGTGTGTGAAACTACTACTTGATGCGGGTTTGTAAAGCTACTCCTCAATCCCTGTTTGAAGAAGGTTTGTTAATGCTATAGTGGACAGAATAATTTCTTCGACATTGTTCTCGTTTTCCCATTAAAACGGGATTTCTGAAGTGCCGTAAAAATTACTCTCTAAGACGCGCGCGTGGATTAGTTTAATTCGGAACGTTGTATATATTGTAATCTGTGACTGTGGTTCTTTTTATGGGTAACGTTGCTCGAGTAGCTCTTACGGCAGTGTCTTGCGTTTTTACGTATCATGGCTTCTCTTTACGTTCTACAGTAAGCTCGAATTTCCCGTTTGGTTTTGTTACTGATGTTGAATGTTCGTCGCTATAGACGCTTTCAACTGGCACCAGACAAGAGCCACCATTGCTGGCCTTCTCTTGTCTTACCGTCATAGAACCCTGCGCAGATAACACTTTGATCATCCGCATCCGATCCGCATCCTCAGACTTCGTATCCGCATCCGAACAGCAGCCGCAAACTTGTTATCCTCATCCGAACTGCATTCGCAAAATTTGGAAACGCATCCCACCCTTAAAATCAAGCATAAATAAAATTAAAAAAAGCGTCTGGATGGCATCCTATAAGATCGTCTGCTTACCTTTGTACAGCGAACTCTTTGTGTCAGAATACGTGGATAGTAATTTTATCGTATTCTGTTTTATCGTATTTATAAAATAAGCGATCATAGTTCCAGAGACACTTCACATCATTGGAAAGATGATCGCCGTTATGAGATCATCTTGGGAGTCCGTGATACTGACACCCTGCCCCGAAAATGCGCTAAAAAAAAAAAAGGAAAATTTAATTTTTGTTTTTGTTTTTGCTTGGTAAAATCTACTTTAATGACGGTCCAATAACATTGTGTCGTTTTATTTAGGTTAAGTTACAAAAAAAAGTGGGAGGGGAAAGGTTTTTGTTTTCGTTTAAAACACGAATCCTCAACTGCATGCCAAAAAACGCTTCTAGGCCGCCGCCATGTTGCTGATGCTGATGCGGCTAGTGCGACTTTCGCGCCCTCTATCAGCTAGAACTTTTCTGCCACACTCTGGTACTGTGAAGACCCGCTCAGCGCGGTTCTCTACCTGTGTTTTTGCGGTTTTGCATTCGACGTTTTCTCGCCCCTCTTGAATGTTTCCACTTAATATTTTTTATGTGTGCTGCGTACCCTTTCTGTGTTATCTTCAATTGTGAGAAATAAGGCTGGTAAGTGCCTGCCATTCAAGCTTTTCTGCTCGACATTCACGGGAAACGAAGGAGGTGAAGGACGTCGAGCGGCCCTCGACGCGATTTTGCGAACATTGTTCTCCCCCTCCCAGAAATAATCCGCGTAGAATCCTCAGTCATCTCCTAAAATAGTTGTTCGGGTTGGGGGGGGGGGGAACGGGTCAGTCGCGTTCGTTCCTTTGCCTTGGTGCTGGTGTGAAAAAATGAAGTTCCCCCAAAACGTGCCCCAAAACAAAGTCAACTTGGATTCCGTCCGATCGTCAAGATGTGACTGTCGTCGACTGTGACTGTGTTATTTGAGATCTTTCTCAATAAATTCTTTTCGGATAACGCTGCATCGTGTGGTACGTACAATATATTGTTCGAATGTTAACACTTTCTAAATTGTATGTCCGTGTCCTGTCCACGGTAAACACGTTATTTGTGAGCGTGAAAAATGCATGCCTTTCGGCTCTCTTCTGTTGTAATTTATTTTTGACAGCTAAGCGCTTTGTCGTTGCATGCGGCGAATCGCGCGGAGCCGTCAAAACTTATCGTAAAAAACACACACAAAAACCAGAACTATACATTCAAGTCGCATTCATTCTGTCGCGTGCGTACCCAACAAAAATAGTTTATAGGTTTTTTATTGCTTTTTTTCTTCTTTCAAATGTGGTACAGTGCTTTCTCGATGAACTCGGGAAAATACGTGCACCATGAAACACAAAATACAGCGGGAAAAGACGAGAATTTAGCCGCCAGCGTTGTTTGAAACTGCGCCTACGCAGGCTGCGCCTATCGAAATCACAGTCCTCTCGGTTAGGGTTAGCAGGGACGCCGGTGAGAGTCTAGCCTCAAACCCAGTGACTGGGCTCGAAAACGGTTTGCTGCCCCTGGGGTAGAGTGTTTCTTGGAAAGGTGTATACTTAAAAACAAATTGGTGTCTACTGTCTAAAAAAAGAAAAAGAAAAGAAAATGCGCGCACACGCAATGTTTTACTTGTCGAGGTTGTTTTTAGAAGAAACAGAATATCGTCAACATGGACGGGTTCAGACTGGTTCGCATCTCTTAAATTAATACCGGTTAATGAGAAGTCTCCCTCCGTTGGTGCACTTGATGCTATTGTGGTACTATTCACTAACTGCGCTAAAAGAATGAGCTGCGGAAACTCGTGCTGGCGCAAGTTCCACCACTCCAGAGGATCGAATTAAGTCTCCTCAATATATAGTTACAGGCGAAGAAGGCACTTGCAGGCTTCTTCTACTGTCTTGTGGCTTGTACGTTTTGAGAGGTGTTTTTTTTTCTTGCCAGACAGGAACACACTTTTTCGGGTCGACGGATGCTTTTGTATTCTTTACTTTTTCTAGGGACAGCCTTTCTGGCGAGATAGAACGTTTTAAAGCGATCTTCGGTGGGAATCAAATCTTTCTTGACGTATAGAATAATTTTCTCCCCGATTGACACTTTTTACCTTAAGGGAGTATAGTTTGCTCCCGCAATACATTCGATGATGCACTTCATAGTATCGCTCACTTATTCACTCTACAGTGTGCGGTCGCACACGGTTATGGGCCGCCTCGGCAAAATGTAGATCCGGACCCGCGAATATCCGCATCCGATCTGCAATCCGCAGCCTCTGGCATCCGCAGCCAATCCGCAATCCGCCAAATCTGATTCAAATTTATCCGCATTCGCCAGTTTACTGCGGATATCCGCGGATATGCAGGACTGTACTTGAAGTCACCGAGATGCCGTGCCAATGAAACTGGCGTTTGGGAGCACTCCACAAAGTCCATTGCTGGGGAGAGGGACAGAGTATAGAATCTACAATGACAATGAACCGTCCTGCTACGCTAATGACGAACTGAAATAAAAGGAATAAAATAAAGTGAAAAATGAAAGTCTTTTACGTCGTCACCCATGCTGCTTAACACCGCCTGTAAAATACCCGCATAAAAAAGCATATCTGAATTTGTAGCGATTTAAAGGCCAGAATAAACGATTTTTGACTTTTTGATGCCTCGTATAAATCTCCAAAATCATTTCGTGCATCTTGTATTTAATTCAAAGCCACCATGGTCTAGAACCGCTATTTCAAAGTGATGTTCCTTGCGGGAAAAGAAATAAAAAATATTTCTGCGCCGACTATCTCGACTTTGAAACGCATCACCTGAAAGTTTCATTTACGTCCAAAACGATGTCAGAATAATTGGATGCTGTGATTGCGTGATTCGAAGCCCAGTATGTTCTTACTTTCAGATAACATCGTCAAGGCAAGACGCCGAGTGGCCGTGAATTACTGCGGCAATGCCTCGTGTACCGCCTACGGTAAGAACCGCAGGAATCTCGTTCAAGTCACAAGAGAGACAACGGTTACTATTTCAAGCAGAACTCCGGTTTATCAAAACGCTTTACACACAAAAAAAGCATAAAAAAATACCCGTCGAACATGTTGTTTTTTTACATCGCAGTGATAGTTTAGGCGTAAACCGACAAAGAGTTCAGATTTTTAGAAATACGACAACACGATACAGGGTCATGCGTTGCTAATACAGCTAGACTCTTTTCTACAGTACTATGTGTTTTTTAAGTTTTCCGCTGCAAGGTGCGTGGCTACGATTAATTTCATGAAATCGTTACTTTTCGCATGCTTTAATTAATTAAGTAAATAATTAATAATTACATAAATAGTTATTTACTCATTCATTCCGAAGGCACTGTGCGCCAGAGACGCGGACGGCAAAACGGACCCACATTGTCGTATGACGTGTCAAATTACGTGAGATGATGACTGCGCATTGGCAAACTCGGACTTTCTGAAGCATCGTACGACTCGACGGACGTTTTGCCGGGCGCGTGCCTCGCTCATTACGAAGAGGGAAAGGAGAAAAAGAATACCATATAAAATAAACTACTCAATAGAGTAGAAAATCACGAACAAAATAGGGAGATGCGGGTCATAGTAATTCAACGTAAACATAAACAGACTTGCGAAATTCGTATAGTACAGTGGTTCTCAACCATCGATGTTTCGCGGACCCCTTGTGGATCGGCGGAGATAATGGAGGACCCCGTTCGTGGTGAGAGGAGAGGAAAAGTATAGGTTACATATAATAATGATTTAATGAATGGACATAAATAAGGGCTAATGTGAAGTAGACCTGTCTTATTGTCATACACACGAGAAAAATATCCCTAAAACTGAAACATTCCTTCTCGATCTGAAAAAAAGACAACTTTTATTGCCGGGCTTGTCTGCTGAGCCAGGGCTTCGTGGACTGTCATGCATGTGGCATGCATGGGGCAGCGGATTCAGCGCGCGCCGTCGCCGACGGGTTATCGGGCTTTGTGATTGTTATATTTTTGTTACCCGTGGTGTGCGCTGATTGGTGCGACGAGAAAAGGCGAAGTGACGACGGAAGGACCGAGGCACGAGACGGTGCGCGAGGAGTGGAAGGAACGCAGTGGGCTGGAGCTGGTTCAAGCACGACTTCGAACCCGAATAAAACGCTTTCCCCCTAAAGGCTGGCTCCCTGCCTACCCGGGTCCCACGGCGCCCAAACCACAAGCCGTGACTGGCGCAGTCGACAGCGGGAGTTCAGCTACGGAACCTTGGGGTGAGCGGCCAGCTCCAACACCGCACAGACGTCGCCGAGTTCAAGCAAGCCCGGATTTTTGCCTGCCACAACCGACGGAGCGGTGGGTCCGGCATACTACACGGACGTTGCCAGTTCAAGCAAGCCAGGCTTTTCGTCTACCATATGCGACGGAGCGGCGAGTCCGGAGCACAGCACGGACGGTGCTGACAGCGCGCAAACTCGGCTTTTCGGCGGCCATGCAACCGGACGCCAGGCGAGCGCTTGGCGTGACCAGTGGGACGAACGCTGCATGACGCAGCCTCAGCGCAAGAACCAACGGCGGAAAACAAGACTTCCAGTCTTCGAGAGGGACAGGAACTACTGCCTGCAAGCGGTAGAATCCGGATTTCAGTGATGCACGGACCCTGAGACATTCCTGTTAGGCATTTCCGCTGCCAGTGCTTCCGACTGCCCATCGACGACGAAGAGCTGGTCAACCTGAATTGGTGAGCGCATATGCTTGTCTATTTGGTTTGAATGATCACTCGAGCAATGGCGAAGAACTATGAGTCGGGCAAAGGGGAGGGTAAAATGCCTGATAAACTTAAGGAGCCTGATGACGCATCAGAGGATGAGGGGAGAACTGATTCTGAAGTGATGAACACTCGGTTGGAAATTAAAAAATAAAGCTCGAACAAATACGGGCACAAATTGAGCTCCAAAAATTGTCAGAAGGAAAATGGTGGTGGTGCAAATGGGGGTTGGGATTACAACCAGAATCTGGGGTAGCCCACTATGCTGCACTCTTGACTAATGTGCTCAGCCGGATGCCCCGGGACAAAACCTTGGTGCCTGGCTGGTTTGAGGCGGTAGAAGTCATATTTCGATCCTTTCAGGTTCCTGACGAGATAAAAACTGTTCTGATAATGCCGTATATAGCTGACAGGGTCAGGTCAGCGATCATGTGCAGTGGCATGAAGGAACTGCCATCTTACGCCCAGCTAAAAGAACGAATTTTACGTGAGCTAAGATTGTCCCCAAACGAATACAAACGACTATTCACCACGGCAGGCTAATTGCGGGAAGAGTCCTGGAGCCAGTTCGCCGGCCGACTTAATAGCTACTTCAGTTATTATCTGAACAGTAGAAAAGTGGATACTTACGATGACTTGTTGCAACTAGTTGTCGCAGATAGGTTGAAGGAGTCCCTCCATAATGAAATAAAAGCATATGTTGTCTTGAACGAAATGGGGGAGTGGCTGCGTCCCGAGGCGATAGCTAAGCTCGCTGAATGCCATCAGGAGAGTAATGCACAGAGGGTCCCAAAACCCTACCACAAGACAGACACCACTGGTGACTCTAGTCAGAGCGAGTCTGTGACGCCTCCGAAAGAGAGAGGTCATACTGAGCATGTTGGCGACACTCGACGCTGTTTCGCTTGTGGGAAACAGGTTCATCTGGCAAGAAATTGCCCTGAGACCAATCGTAAGCTAACGGCACGAGTAAAAAGACCTTTAGACTGCGAACACGCCGAGCAATCAATCAAGGGTCATGATAAACTAGTATCGCTGACTGAACAACACGAAGTGCTTGACGAAGAACGATTTGTGCAACTCCGCTCAGGAGACAAGCGCTTGAATGCTAGGGTTGATTCGGGGGCAGACATTACAGTGTTTCGAAGGTCGATGGCCACTATTTTGGACGAGAATCAAAAGGGGAGGTTCGGTTGAAGGGCGCTTTCGGCCACGAGGTGGAGGCCGATCTCATGTATGTCCCGTTTCGACTTGGTAGCAGTGCGCTTGATGCTGGAGTGGATACTTTACTGCTCTGTGCTGTAACCGAGCAGCTTGCCGGAGAAGTTGACGCGCTACTCACACCTGAGGATTTAGTAGCTTTAAGAGGAGTAGAACAGAAAGTGCCCTTGGTAGATCAGGTGGATCTTCCCTGTGACGCTGCAGTATTGAACGAAGGGCCGGTGATAGAGGCATGCGTGGCGAGCACACAGTCGGAGGGTGAAAACGGGATTGTAGAGTCTGTGGACGAGCGAAGTGACGTAAACGAAATAGAATCTGAAGGTTGCCTTCAGTTTCGAACACAGCAGAAGAGCGACGAGTCGCTGAAGCCCTTGTGGCTACAGGCAAAAAAAGGGACTCATGGAATGCAAGTGGTTGATGAAATGCTGTTCCACAAAGAAAAAATAAATGGCAGAATTGTCAAGCAGCTAGTTTTACCGGAAAGCAGGCGGAAGACAGTGTTAGAAGTAGCCCACGACAAACCAGTTGGCGGGTATTTCGCTGGAAAGAAAACGCAACAGCGAATTAATAATTCATTTTACTGGCCGAACATGCAGGAGCAGATTAGTAAATACTACAAAGAATGCCATTACTGCCAGTCGAACGAGAGACCTAGAACCAGAGACCGTGTGCCTATCACCCCGCTGGTAAGACCAGATGTTCCATTCCAGACAGTTGTAATGGATTGTATTGGACCGTTAGATCCGGCGTCGTCGAGGGGGCACAAATATGCCTTGTGTCTGGTTGATGTGTGCACGAGATGGCCAGAAGTGGTTTGTATCAGATCGCTAACGGCGAAGGCAGTGTGTGATGCGCTGGTTGAAATATTCGCGCGAATGGGAGTGCCAGAAACAGTCTCGTCCGATCAGGGCACAAACTTCACGGCCGAGCTCACACAGGAGTTGCTGCGTAGGTTGGGGTCGTCACCCAGGTTCTCTACACCAGAACACCCAGAGAGCAATGGGCTAGTTGAGCGATGGAATGGTACGCTGAAGCGGATGTTGAGGCAAGCGATAGCGGAACATGGGCGGGGCTGGGATCGCCTAGTTCCTTGTCTACTTTGGGCCTACCGCGAAGTCCCGAATGAAACTACGGGAATGTCGCCATTTGAACTCATGTATGGACGTGCGCCGAAGTGTCCACTGTCCATCCTAAAAAAATCGTGGACTGGTGACTGGACGCCCCCGTCCACGCTGGTTGAGTCGGCGGACAAATATCTGGTTAGATTAAGAAAACAAATGGCCGACATGACGCGAGTAGTAAAGGAACAGGCAGAGCACAAACAGAGGTCGTACGCCACGCGTTACAATCTCCGTACGAGAGAGAAGGCCTTCTGTAGGGGCGATCTAGTGCTACTAAGGGACACGAGTGGTAAAAAGATGAACTTTCCTTGGTTGGGACCAGCGAAGATACTAGAGGTTAGGAGAAAGAACAGCTACGTAGTTGAGATGCCTGACGGTGGCCGTAAGTGGATCCACGCCAAACAAACTTGGGCCATATGTGGCACGCGTTGACGCTGTTGGTGTTATCTTTGATGATCCGGACTTCGGTTCGGTAGAGGAACTCCCCACGGACGGGCGGGGAGCAGGTGAACCTGAATCACAGAAAACCGCGGAGGAAAAAGAGATGTACAGCGTGGTACAGAAGTTCGTACATGTCTTTTCTAGGCGCCCAGGAAAGTGTGCAAAAGGATTGCACGATATAAGACTTGTTGAGGGTTCGCCACAAAAGAAGAGATATGCTTATTGGGTGCCGATAAAAATGAGAGCTGAGGTTGAAAGGCAGATAGAACAGCTTCTAGAATGGGGTATGATCTATCCAGTTGAATCAGAGTTTGCTCATCCGGTAGTGTGTGTAGCGAAGCAGGATGGGAGTGTGAGATTGTGCATCGATTATAGGCAATTAAACGCGATCACTGAAGTCGATGCCTTTCCAATGAATAATGCTACCGAAGTGATCTGGATGGTCGCGAAGGCGTCGTACATAACAGTACTGGACCTAACCCGCGGGTATTGGCAAATACCAGTCGAAGAACGGTCTCAGAAGTTCACGGCATTCGTAACCAATCGTGGGCAGTACGCATGGAAAGTTATGCCCTATGGGTTGAAAAATTCAGCGGCAACTTTTCAGCCCGTGATGAATGAAGTGTTGCTACCACACAGAGAATATGCAGGCGCATATATCGATGACATTGCAATATATTCTTCTAAGTGGGAAGACCACCTTTTGCATGTAAAAAGCGTTCTCGAAACTTAAGTCGCGTGGGGCTTACGGTGGAGCTGTCCAAATGCAGGTTTGCCCAGGGAATGGTCATGTACCTCGGCCACCAGATCGGCTCTGGACGGCATGCTCCTGACCCCGTTCGTGTCAAGGCGATTCACACCATGGAGAGGCCACAGACGAAGAAAGAACTGAAGAGCGCTTTAGGGCTAATGAACTACTATAGAGACTACATTGCGAACTATGCTGAAGTGGTGTTGCCGTTGACCGCGCGAACTGGAGACAGGACTCCGAACGTGTTACCGTGGGGTGACGAGGAGGAACAAGCGTTTCAAAAGGCAAAGCGTCTCCTGATGGAAGTTCCAGTCATGAGAGCGCCAGATGCCAGCCAGCCTTTTGTTCTGTCCACCGACGCATCGGATAGAGCTATAGGGGCATGTCTTGCCCAAAGGGCAGGTGATGGGAAAGAGTACCCGGTGGCGTTTCTCAGTAAAAAACTAACTGATCCCCAAACCCGGTGGGCTGTAATCGAACGTGAAGCTTACGCGATTGTGTGGGCCTTGGGTCAGTTGGAAACGTGGCTATTTGGGGCGGAGGTCGAAATTCGCACCGACCATAACCCTTTGCAGTATTTGGCGTCGGCAGCACCAAATAGTGCGAGGCTGACTCGTTGGGTGCTAGCGTTGCAAAAATTTAACCTGAATGTCCGGTACGTAAAAGGGACGAGAAACATCCCTGCTGATGCGTTGTCAAGGCTGTAGCCGGGTGGAGTTTGCTTGTGGTTCATGTACTTTAGATGTTCTCAAGAAGTAAGTTTGTCAGTCTTTCGTAGTGATCATTCACGCCGAATGGACGGGAATGTGCGCGCAGTTCGTTTTCTTTTGTTCTAAATGCTACGATTGTAAAGGAATACACAAATTGTAATTTTTTTAATTGGAAAAGAAAAAAAAAGGGGGGGGGGCGTGTCATGCATGGGGCATGCATGAGGCAGCGGATTCAGCGCGCGCCGTCGCCGACGGGTTATCGGGCTTTGTGATTGTTATATTTTTGTTACCCGTGGTGTGCGCTGATTGGTGCGACGAGAAAAGGCGAAGTGACGACGGAAGGACCGAGGCACGAGACGGTGCTCCAGGAGTGGAAGGAACGCAGTGGGCTGGAGCTGGTTCAAGCACGACTTCGAGCCCGAATAAAACGCTTTCCCCCTAAAGGCTGGCTCCCTGCCTTCCCGGGTCCCATGGCTCCCAAACCACAAGCCGTGACTCGAACCTTTAGAATACCTTCGCGGACCTCCATTTGAGAACCACTGGTATAGTACATGGGCCAGGGTCAGTCAGTGATGGCAGCAATTACAGAAGCACAGCTTAATTTTTACGGGTTAAAAATACGTGGATCTGGTTAGAAGCGTGGGATACGTACCAGTGTTGGCGGTAACGTGGTTTTTTCGGTAACGCGTAACGTATTCGTTACAGTTTCAAAGCACAAACGGGTAACATACTTACGTTACTTATTTCTAATAACTGGTATCGCAGTTGTGTTACTCGTTACATAATCCTCCCAAAACTAAACAAATAAATAAATACACTTACTTTTTGTTTAGTTTTTAGGCGCGAAGTTACGTGAATTTTGTTATTTTTTTCTCGTTTTTTTGCGTTGTTTTTTGCGAGTATTTAACTGAAACCGTAAAAAATGTAAGGTAATCATGTTCAGTTTCGGCATGTACATAATGTTTCCTGAAATATGGTGCTTAGGCATACCTGCAACGTCAAAACAGTAGAACGCGTTACTTCATAATTAAAAAAAATAACGCGAAAAGTAACGTGCCTAACATTTGATCGGTAACGCGTTCCACTTATTTTGAGGTAACGTGAAACGGTAACGCCCTCCTTTTATTTTACCGAGTAACGTAGTTCGTAACTTTTTCTTCTTCTTTCGGTAACGTTTCCACCATCGGCTGACAGAGGATGCTACGGAATGGAGGCAGAAGCCCTTTGTGTCCTTGCTGCGCAGTGTCTCGGTTGCTCGGCTGGTTGAACTGGACGAGCATCCCGTGCAAGGGGGTCTCGGACTGGGCCTGCGGCGGGAGGTCGCACGAGTCGTCGGACCCGTACGTGCACACGACGGCCGCAGAAGCAGCATCCGACTACGCTGCCGAACACTTTATCGAGCTGCTGGACCGTGAGTAGACGCTCTGCCGGATGTCACGCTTGCGGGTAGAAGAAACAGAGCGAGAGCAGAGCTGAGCAGAGCGCAAGGAAAGGCCAGAGAGGCGAGCTCTGACTGGAAGCAGTGGTGAATAGACGCCAGACTGGTTGCTGTCTCTGTCTTGAGAGTTCGAGGGACGCAGCCTGCGTTCCTCGAACTCTTGGTGACTTTTACAGCGGAGCTGTTAACGGCTAGTTTCCCAGGATCGTATCCCCCGCAAAGAAATGAAGACACCGAACTCTGGACATTTGCTGCCATCTATGAGCGACGGCGGCAAGCCACGTTTCTGGTTCCCGCCGTCGCTCATAGATGGTGGCAGCCTCTCCACTCTGACTTGCCGACTTGCGGCCGGCCATTACTTTCCATTGTACAACCGCACAACTCCGCTGGTCTTCCTTCTTCGGCACAGTGGAAAGGCTAGAGTTTTTTTAGAGTCATTTTGGAGAGACGCTCGGATGATTGGATTTTCTTTTATCCTCCATTGTCCGACATCTCCTCGGTGGTCATTGGCCAGTCTGCATCACGTGACGCTTTGGACAGCCAGTTCGGCTGTCCAAAGTTGGCTTTCACCTCGCCTTCTTAGGAGAGAGAGACTAGCGTTTGATCGCCGCGGTAGAGCTCGGTTCCCGACGCTGATCTAACATTTGGTAAGAATTGTCGTTTGTTTGAATGTAGGAACAAGAGGCCTAATGACCGAAGCACCGTACGCAAATCATTCTAATTCCACGCTCAACGAAGGAACGGCTAAACGACTGCTTGAGTTCATGACTTACTGCTTAAAAGGTAAGGTGTTCCAGTTGCAAAAAAACAAACAAAAAAACAACAACTTTAAAACTGCAGCGGATTGAAAAACAAAAACAAAAACAAAAAAATACGCGTATACAGACTGTAAGGTTAGTGCATGTTCTTAAATGTGTTCGCACACACCAGTAATATTTGAATATTATAAATATATAAAAAAGTGAAAGCCGTTTACAACTCCCTGTAACGCCGAGTTAGAGCGCAGCTCTTGAGGAGGAGGAGGAGGGGAGGGTACGGGGGGGTCAAGTGACCTCGGGGGGGGGGGCACGTGACGTCACTGATGACGTCATCAATGATGATGACGATGCGGATGCCGATGACGTCATCAGTGACGTCACTGATGACGTCATCGGCATCCGCATCATCACCGTCATCACGTGACCTCGGAGGGTCACGTGACCAGGGGGTCACGTGACCTGGGAGCCACGTGACCTTGGGGGTCACGTGACCCCAAGGTCATTCCAAGGTCACGTGACCTGGGGGTCACGTGACCCCAAGGGTGACCCTCAAGGTCATCAATAGGTCACGTGACCTTGGGGGTCACGTGACCATGGGATGACCTTGAGGGTCACGTGACTGGAACGTTTCCGGCTCGACGGCGACGCCGCTCAAGCCGGAAACGGGTGCCTAAGAGCTGCGCTCTAAAATTGCAATGGTCGATTAGCATCACCCTCACCCCTCGTGACGCGCGTCATTTGGCATCACTCAGATTTTGTTAATTAAAACGACCTTGCGATCGGTAATTGTCATTGTCCACATCAAATTATTTCCTGTACCTTTCGAGGTTTTATTGGTCGTAAGTAAACCAGTCTGGAGCTGCGTAGTTGAAGACGACCGTCGTCGATGACTGCGTATAACAGACTGCCAAGCTTGAACGATTTCCCAAGCCGCTGCCGTCACCTCCTGCACACCGAGTCCTCTGCTAGGCTAAATAACAATGATGTAGGAGTTTCTCTCGTTGGCCATGAACGGGTAAGACTCCACAACCAAGGAAACCGTCAACCCAAGCACAGAAACTCCGTATTTTACCTAGACTGCGTTGCCATAATTTTGTTCACCAATCATAAGGATAAAATTGCCATCTGGCAAGAGTTTAAGACTGACCCGCTAGAAATCTTCGGCAAGCCATTTCACGCGTGCGTACAAGCTGGCGTAAAGACTGCAGTTATATTCACCGAAACGTACGGATCAAATAATGAAGATGTATTAGCGTTTTGCCGTTACCCAGATAAGGACATGGCTCAGATGTACCGAGTCAGGCATGTGATAAAGGTAATATCTAAAGAGCCATGAGGCGTCCTTCTGGTTTACAATCCTGCCACAGTAAAATGCCTCACGGTCCACTGCCAGAATTCGAATAAGACGTGTGACTACCGAACTGGTATACTTGGACTCGCTGGTAGCTCTTCAGCCCCACTAACCTGATTATTTGCCGACGGCCTGAACAACATGATTCAGCAGATCGTCCGAGAAGAACTCTCTCGTCTCTTGCGGCATTCTGCAGTCCTAACCAGCGCTAGTAACGTCGCGGGCATACGCCCAATAGTTCAGCAAGAAGTCGGCACAGCGATGGCACCTTCGGCCATGTAGTGCTAATGTTGAATTGTCGATCAAGTGACACTGCCGGAAGAAGCGATAAGTTCCTGAATCCAGGGACCAAGTGCGCCGGAAACGCTGGAGCTCGCACATCTGCGCTGGAAGGGACTGTATAGAGATCGGGATAAGTCCCGTTACCGAGGCGACATCTCTCAGGTCCATAAAATTACCGGCACAGTTTCATTTTTCCGTACCCAAGATCGTCGTCGCCGCCGTGGCTCAACAGTCAACCAAATGCGAATCTAGAAGGCGTGGTTGTCGAAAGAGGAACTGCGGAGTTCAGCCGCATTCGTTAGACTAATTTTAATGTTACGCATTTAAGTCAAGTTATCTTTAAAAATTAAACAGTTTGTGCCATGGTCCACTCCAGAGCGAATGCAGCAGCCGTATGAGATCGCATATGTATCCGCCCATGCAGCCAGAGGGCCATTTATTTTGGTGCTCGTTGCGCAGTGCCTCCACGGGAGTCACGCAGCTCTCTTCATTCTTTCTAATTTCTCCCGTTTTTCTAGTGACACTGAAATGAAATTTAAAGTAACCCAATTTGATATTTCCATGCGTCTCAAAATGTCTAAAATTTGTCTCCTTAATAAAGTGCAGTATTCTCCATTTCTAAGACAGTCCTCTCCTTAGCCAATGCACCTGTGTTTCTTCAAGACTGGACCAATCCTGCAAGCTTTCCCGACCCAAAACCAAATTCACAGCCTATCGACATCCACTTCTACCCGAACCTATCATGGACGGGACCTTCTCGATGACATCGTTACCATCACTGACATAAGCAAATTTCACCTCGCACTAAACTACTCCCCTCTGTTATGTCCCTAGGGACCCTGAGGGTATTTGTAAATAAATAAAGGAACCAATAAAGTAATCGCACCGCACAGTGCGATGCGTAGCAATTACGTCGAGATATGACTGCGAGTTGCCATAGAAACTGAGCGACGCGAAGCTCCGGTTGCCAGGGTAACTCGCAGTCGTATCTCAACGTAAACCTCCGCATTAACCTAGTCTAACGCAACCAAACGAATCTGTAAGTAACCCTTTAGTTTTCTTTATTTTTTTTTATCGCAATCATAGTATTCTTCGGTAATAATTTGGTAGTTGTGGGCGAAAAAAAAAACAGTCGGAGAACTTTTTTTGTGCATTATTTGTGAAGCAAATATTTGCTGGACTAGCAGCCTAAAATAAGACTTACTAGTTATCTTATTGGCTTACAAGATAATTAAATTAGGAATCCAATTTCCCCAGGTTTCTTACCACGTGTTCGGCAAAAACTTTTTTTTATAAGAATTTTGTTTCTATTTACTTTAGGCTACAACTCAACCAAGACTTTTCTTGCCGACTTGAAGTCGATCATCATGGGTCCTACCCAGAATGTTAAGGGAAATATACAAGACTCACAAGCTACGCTGTTTACAAACGAGTACCTGTTACAGTTGGCGACTTTGATGAATTTTTTTCCCTACGGAAAAGTGTCTTTTGTGAAGGAGAGAGACCTCCCGAAAGAAAATACCCCGACAACTTCGTAATCGTAAGTGAACAAGCCTTATATCAAGTATTCCGCGTTTCGGAGTTTAATTTTCGTCAAATGTGAAGAATGATATTCAGAATATTTTTTTTTGTCATGAAGTTTGAGTTTGTCGGAGTTTATATTTATTAGATTTCCAAGTTCCCGAAATTTGGAGTTAATTTTTTGTAAAGTTTTATTATATTTTTGAAAAATATCCTAGTGTAAACATGTGCTGATTCAAAATAAGTCGCTTGTATCAAATAATATTTCGTCAGATGAACTTGGCGCGCTGGCGCCTTCGCCATTGACAATACTAATCTGTCCCACGTCAAAATTTGCAAACAAGTGTCGGTTTGATAGACCTGTATACCTTCAAATTACTATACTCTTGAAGGTAATCGCAGTGAAGCTCGTTTTCATCCCATGCTATAACGTCTCCTTACTCCGCGGCTGCCAGTGAGAACGGTATCATGACCCAGTAATCATGCAGTTGACAGCGGAGGAAAGTTGGACTAGTTGGTGATTCATAATATTTACAAAGTACGGTCTAAGTACCGAAGAGCCTGAGGTCTAAAAACCACTAGGTTCTTAGACCTCACGCTTAACTTACAACCGGAGCATGTGTGCTGGATTCATGAGCCAAGAGGAAGCAAGCCAATTCTGCTATTCGCGTCGGCACACTGCAAACTGGTGAAGAGAGGGATCATAAACCTGTGCTTCGGCAACGCTTTGAAAAAGTCCTGCGCACACATTATCGACAAACGTTTCAATGATCAGGTTTTAAGACTTAAATCAGCGGGGATATCCGACCACCCTTTTGTCAGCAGTGGCGGAGAGCACCCTCAAGTAGGTAAAAAAATAAGAATAGTGAGGGAACGGTACCAGAGAGGAAGCGAAATTCCCGAACACATAATCTATTCCCATCTCGTTAAGTTTCTTTATTTAAACGTGCCCTTTCTTGACCTGGGTCGCTAAACTCGTGGAATAAAACATTCTTTGCCTTTTGACGTAGCGGGGAGTGACCAAGAGAACGCCGCAAAGTTTCCTCCTCCCTGCGCGCGCTCAACTTCGCAACTTTTGACGAAAAATCCCCCGCCATCCCTAGGTGGTGCACGAGGGCACGAGAAAGCGCGGGGAGGCGAGCGTTCACGCCACTCGCTGTGCGTTGTCTTGGGGCTCTGTAGCGCCGTTTGGCCGAAATTCGATCCCGTCATGCCTCGCTCAGACGCGGAGCGAGAGCAGACGACGGGAATTCGTCTGCTACGATGAGGCATTTCGCACAGCGGACCCGAAAGAAAAAGTAGATTTTCTACTCGAAATCGCGTCCCGCTGGCCACAAACTCAAACGCGAGCTTGAATTGTAAGCGTCTGATATTTCACGAAGGGAGGAATGACGACCCGTGCTTTATTTGCAAAATTTGAGTCGCTATGTTGCCGTACAGACGCTGAAACCTACCAGTGTGTACTGAAAGGCTCAGGACAAACACAGAGGCCGCGAGATCTCACATCATCCGTGTGGGGGTGAAACGTGGAACATTTGTCGACAAAGCTCCCACAGCAGAAACCTGTGACGCATTCACTCAGCGTCCGGGAAAGCTAGACATGGAGACGTTGCCCGAGGCTTCAGCAAAGTCATATTTGAACGGCAGCTATCTTGCCCCGTCGTATTTTGTTTGAGAAAGCTCACGTTCTCAACGCCCTCAACAGGGAAATAAAAAGTCTTACGATACGTATTGCCAGACAGTCCAACGAACTAGATTTAAGCCGTATCCTTTCAGTGGTTCACTCATATTACCATGCTTAAAACGAAGCAAGCTCTTGCGCGTACAGTGCCATCAATTGTCTCAAGTGTATGCTGTTTTGTAGTCAGCTGGATTCGGAAACTTACACCGTCTGTAGATATCTCTGACAGCCGAGTTGCTCAATTGGAAGTCATCGCAAATGTAAGTTCCACGTTGCAGCGACCAACGTTTATTGATAGACGATGGCAGCGACTGCACTCCGCATTCCCACCCATCACTCCGAACAAAAGGCGCTAGTTTCGGTTTGAGGTCGTTACTTTTCTACAACATCTATGGCGACAGCACCAGTCTGCACTCGGTGCATTCGGCAAGTTCGTTCGGGGCCGGTTCTCCGTGCAGCACACCGCGGGTGCAATGCATTAGAACTCTCACGGTGCAAGTCTGGATCGCGGATTGGGAGCCCGTCACTGGCATCACCCGCGGCCATCGCTTGACAACAGGCAATACACGCAAGTCTAAGGGAGAAACACGCAAAAGTAAGAAGCTTGTACGTGGTGCTCGAGGGCGAGTATTTTACGACGTGCTGCGATCATTATATCAGGTGCTTGGACATTCGTCAAGCGTTCGAACATCGATTTAAAAAAGAAAATGGGCCGGAGCACCACCGACTTCACCGACGTCGCTTGCTTCGGTTGCTAAATAAATGAAACGTTCAGCGACTCAACGGCACGCTCCGAGTTTCAGTTTGTCACGGAAACCCTCACAGCAGTTCAACCAATATTTTTTTTCACCAGAAGTACTATGTACAAGCGGTTAAAATGATGCGAATGTCCCCAGTGAAGGCCTTTTAACTTATCGTTTGCTGAGCTCTGATGACTCCGAGATCACGTATGACTCCATAATAACATGAGACAAGGGTTAACTCTCGGTAACCCTTGTCTCATTAAACACATCACTGTTAACGCCCAACAAAGTCGCCCTCGACCCTCAACCACATATTTATTTTAAAATGATTGGTATCCTAACGCGTTTAATATTCTTGCCCACAATATTACCTGTTGTTTGCGGAAAACACGATAGAAGTTTCATGGTCGAGAACAACCTACTAACGTAATAAAATTGAGTTTTCTCGTTTTTTCTATAGCATTCATTAGCTCGTGTCAAGCGATGGCTGCCGGTGGTGCCGCTCGACCCCAGCAATACAGGCCTCTATTCGCGATCCAGCCTACTGAGACATCAGTGGTGCCAGTGCTATTAGACACAAATCATTTATTTGCATCGGTACGCCCATACCTTCTGGATGTCGGGACGAAGTGCAAAACCGCACATCCGGCCAATATTGGAGCCGGTTTTCGGCCGAAATTGCCTCGACACTGGCCAAGTAGCAACGTGCTGTTTCGGCGACTCGTTTGTGTAATTTATTTGTTCAGTGATTTTATTGGGTCCCGGGCCACTATGGACACCCCGAAAAAAGTGTATTGTGGTAATTACACCTTTACAAGAAGGAGTATTCAGGCTTGTACAAGATACTCACTAAAAGTATTTAAGTTAAGTTACTGAGTACCACGAAAAATAGTTACTGAGCAGAGTACTAAATACTCAAATTTGTAAAGTAATTGAGTAAAGTTCAAAATACAAAAAAAGTAACTCGTTACTTTCAAGATACTCTCAAGTTACAATTTTCTCTGCAATTCATTGTCAAGCACAACCGAAGTCAGAAAAAAGTTCCTTCTCACAGCTACTATGGAACATCCAGGAAATTTCTTAGCTAGACTTTGGCTGCCACTCAGGCTTCTAGGAGGTCCCAAGTAACTACGGATGAAACAAAAATAAAAATGTTTTTCTTTTATACCCTTGCTATGGCGAGGACATGGGCGAGGGCAGCGCGGGGCCCGTTCGCCTGAGGAGGGAGTTTCTACACAGAGGCTCGCCTCCGACGCTCCCCTTGTGTCGGGTGTTCATTTCCGCTTCCCCCGTCAGTGCACAGGCGGTGCCGTGCAGTCGGCAGTCGGGGAGTCCAGGCCAGGGGAGAGCGGGCGCCATTGTGGTGGACGATGGCAGTCATTCATGCTACCGAAGACAATAGCGAGTTTTAGTATAACCGTGTTCCCCCTCCACTACCCGGAACTCTGCGGTCAAGGACATCGGCACGCGGGC
This sequence comes from Ixodes ricinus, assembly GCA_037355805.1. Classification (NCBI taxonomy): domain Eukaryota; kingdom Metazoa; phylum Arthropoda; class Arachnida; order Ixodida; family Ixodidae; genus Ixodes; species Ixodes ricinus. The sequence goes on from JAZHYW010000293.1 coordinate 133,361, forward strand.
GCTGTGGCCGTTTCTTCGTAGCTGAGGGTTAGCGGAGGGGGAAATACGGTCTACTAAAACTCGCTAATGCTGCGTACGCCGCGAGCGATGGGCCGCCGGATAGGAGCCGTGTAGTCGCGTCTTACGAGTCTTGTGTGCGAAGAGAGCCTGGAACGAACGAGCGGTGTGTGCGACTGCGTGTGGATGCAAAGGCATTTCTGAAGCTGGAAGGCTTTCTTTTATATGCTTTCACTCCATAACATAGAAAAAATAAACACCGGTTCACTGTCGACTCTCACCAGACACTTGCAGAACCCACCCTCTCTCCGACACAAGTGCCCTCCCTCTGGATTGTAGCCTTGTACACATCTTCTGCTTTCACCCGCATTCCCTTCTGCTTCGCAATCTCTGTTGCTCTTGGGCTTGGCCACAAATGAATTGTAAGAAAATGTGCTTTGACGTTTTGCCTAGTTAGAAGACACGACACACGTCCGTTCGGCTTGAGGCTGCGACACCTGCTTCTCCGTGTCACTTCTTTCAGCAGAAGCACGGAAATGCACTGTAATTACCTGGCACGAAATGTATCTGCAATGGCAGGGCGCGTAGCCGAAATAACTGGAGTTCAATATTTTCCAAGCTTCCCGCCTCTAAAGAAAATAAAAAAAATAAAAAGTAACTTAAAAGTAACTTTAAATTGGGTACAGGTTACTTGAAAAAAGTATTTAGGTTAGAGTGCTAAATACTGACGTTCGAAAGTATTTGCAAGATACCAAGTTACTCACAAAAGTATTTAAGATACAGTAACTTGAGTAGAGTATTTAAGTTACGTACAAGTCTGGGAGTATTGTAGTTTTACACCTTTATAAAAAGGTGTAGTGCATTATCACACGTTTTAAGAAACGTGTTTAAAAAATCACACATTTGTAAGGGTGTGAGGGTTGCATTTTTTATAAGGTCTATTGCTACACTTATTAGGGTGTTAGTTATGAGACACCCCACTTACATGTATAAAGGTGTGAAAATGTTTAATGTGTATATACCACTATACTTCGTCTCACCTTAGCATGGACTATTGTTAGCCGCGCATGCTAAAAGCGCGAGCTATAGTTGCTTTGGATGAAGCCTCGGTGGCTGCACGGGCGCTCGTGCAGCGAGTGCTCCAGTCAAGGCAGTCAAGGCTAGCCGCTCGCGCTTGCACAGCCTTCGCAGTTAGTCCATGCTAAGGTGAGACGAAGTATAACTGAAGAAAATCTCCTTCATGTGATTACATCGCGTGCCGATCAAATGATCTGTCGATGACACGTCGTTCGATGAACTGATCTGACCGCCAATGAGTGCCGACTGACAGTAGAATTTCGGGGAAATAATTCTGCCGGCTGCCGGGAGACTCGACCCCACCCAAGAATTACCCCGGTTCTTGTTTGTTTTCCAACATTCTGAATTGTATACCAGCTTAGTCAGTACCCATTCGGATATTACAGAAAAAAAAAAACGATGGCAGCCGCAAAAACTCTGACAGCCCGGCTCACAGTCATGTGGGAGACTGACAGGTTCTCGTCAGTCGCCACCATGCTTGAAAGCTACCGGTTCCGAAGAACCAGAGCGCGCAGAGAACTTGTTGTTCCACGGTCATGGTAGACGCGATTGTCCGCCGCCTCGAAGTCCGGGCGCCGAACGAAGCTCGTCGCAGAGTCAACGCACAACGGCTTCGATAGCCGGTATACTGTCGACGAAAGTCGTCGTCGGGCAGTTAAAAGGCGTCCCGGTGGTCTCGGTAGCGACGCCGACGGTGGCGGAAGATAAGCTCGGCCGCAGCGTACGGCACCGCCATGTTGACAAAGTTTAACTTCGCCTCGATCCGAAGCGAAGATTTCGAGCTCAAACCACGGATCTCGCAAAGTTCGGAAACGTCACTTTGACGTCAGCGACAACTTCGACAAACGAGGTTTCTAATCACTTTTTTACACGAACTTTGGAGGGATTTGGAGCGTCAACAGGTCGCCTAGGGACATTCTGCAAAGCATTAATTTTAGCTTGGCGTAGGGATGTAGGAACAAATGGGCGCTACATCATCGGCGAAGCCGTTCAATCAGCGGGCTCCTCGCGCCCCTCACGCGCTGCACGCGCGCCTCGATGAACTTTGCTACATTCTGCCGCTCTCAAAGAAATGAGCGTTCTAATGATTGACACCTCGCTCGTCAGTCGCGAGAGTCCAATTAGCGCGTTCCGCAAACTTCGGGCAAAAAGTTGTGCTCGACGAGTTTAGCTACCCTGCTCAACACGTCTTCAGAAAACTGTTTTCATGCGAGTCTAAACTACTAGCACTTACCCATAATCTCCATGCCTCATTAGATCGTTCATCTCGGGGTGATTGCATATTCTAAGATTTTGCTAAAGCATTTGATAGGGTTTCACATAGGATCTTTTACAGCGAAGCTGTATTACTTGCAGGTGAGATTTTCTTTATGTAAGTCGACAGAAAACCCACGCTCGCGCCTTATCACCGTTCGCGCACGCTTTTTTTCTTATCATGTGGTTTTGAATCCTGTTTCAATAACAAAACCACAAAACAAGTCTCAAAACCACGTGATAAATGATAAGCACGTAGCGCTCACCGCATGCGTTTCTCGGTAAAGATTGCGGTTGCATAAGGTGCCACGGCAACGGCAGAGTACGAAGTCTTTCATGTATAAAACAGTTTTGGTTCAGTGCATTTACTTTTCTTTCGTCCATCTTTTGGTGTAGACTCTTTTGCTGTTTAGAAACACGAACTGCCGCTTGCGTCCCAAGCGACTTCCGGTCACACCGTCTTTGCACGCCTGTTGAGCTTGCTTATGTCACCAGTGCTAGAAAGCATAAATGCTACACGGACAACGAAGTTGGAGATTTAACGAGTGTCGCTTGCATTTTGTAAGCACATCTTGGAAGAGGCGAGTTGGTTTACAAGAATATTCGAAACATTTTAACAGATCTCGCACTCGTTCGTTCTTTCGGCGTTCACCTACACTTTTAGATAAAAGGGTATCGATAGTCCTCCCTTAAGGGATGAACGGTCTTGTAACCTATGTTCCTTCAGAAAGGGAGAAACTTTCGTCCCTGAAGCAGGGGAGCAACTAGTTCCTCCGTCGCCTGCATCTCTCTTGTACGGGACGAGAGGAGCAGCAAATAAAAGCGTAACACGAGCTTTCCGCGAACTGTGTTTATTTCCGAAGCCAGATTCCCCCACCAGTACAGAAACTTCCGTTTCGAAAGCAGTTACTCAGTTTTCTCGTCGACAGCACTGCGATGTTAAACGGAGACAACCGATACCTAGTTACTTCGCGCACTTTACGTCTTACCTTTGCTGTTCCTCGAGTCACAATTCCTTCGTCAACCGCATATCACGGAGGAATGGCAAACTCAATCCGCGAAACCAAAAGCGGCTCTCAAAAGAACAAACTCGAAGCCGCTGTTTATCGCGTAGCGTGAAAGAAGGTTAAATCGCTTGCCACCAGATGGCAGGGTCAAGCAGAGTAATTGCAAGTAGCTAGGCTAGGTGGCACTAGTTGCCTCCAATTCATGTTCTACAAAAACTATTTTTATTTCCTCAGGCCACCATTGCGTTTCGGGATCTTCGGGAACCTCTAGAATACACACATTACGCATACTACAAGCATCAGGTGAACATACATTGAGCACATACGCATACATGGTAGATACAAACATCAATACAACGGCACACTTTTTTTCTTTATTGCCGGGCATTGTACATCGACACAATTTAAAGGCTAAAACACGTCAACAGGCTCACTGACATCACAAATACTAAAAATCTTTGAGGGAAGCGAGTGTCTCAAGTGGCCAACAGTCGGGTTGGGGTTGCTGGGCCCTGTACAATTCTTACGGCCGTATGGCCGTATGGCGCACGGCCATACGGCACTTCCATAAACTGTGAAGGCCCATCAGCATGATCATGTACAGGGGCATAGTGTTGTCCCCTTCCACAGGTAAAAAACGAATCCCGCGTGGCGTTAGAGGGAGGTCTTTTTGAGGGTTCTTTGCAAGACGTCCCAAAGGAACACCGCATCCCAGCAGTCCAGGAACACGTGTTCGATTGTTTCTTGCTTTTTGCACAATAAACAATTATCCGACCATGCTACGGGCAAGCCCTTTTCAGCTAGCCAAGCTTTAACGGGCAGCGTTTGAATATGCAGTTTAAAGAAAAACGTTTTCGCGCAAGCGGGCACCACCATTCTTTTGACTCGCTTCAGGACATCCTGCCCTGGGCCTTCGCAGTACAACGTGCGGTACAACGGAATCGGAAAAATTAAATCGATCAAGTCATGAGACAACCTTTTACGCGAAACACCAGACAAGTACTCGTGTGAAAACCGCGTCGCTAAAAAGCGGTAGGCTTCAATGACTTCTTTCAAATACCCGCGTACACAAGTACGTACTTCATCGCTTGACGAAACGATAAACTCAGGTAGGGCGCTGCGTAGCCTCACTTGAATAACCGTGCGCAAAAACGGATCTTTCTGGTCTCGTAGAAAAATAAATCTGTTGACAAGCTGTCTGACATACAAATGAGAAAGGCCTAGACCCCCAACCATAACGCGACGAAAAAGGTTTGTTCTGCTCGTTCGCTCCCAAACCGAGCTCCAAATAAAGACAGCAAAAACTCGGTGTATACGCTGAATATTTACACGCGAGCAATGTAAGACTTGCAAAACATACCACACTTTTGCCGCAAGAAATGCATTGCAAACAGAAGCGCGAGCGAAAATAGACAACCCACTGCCCCCCCCCCCCACTTGTTCGCCTTTGCGCGCAAAGAGTCAGCCTCACCACGCCAGTACTCATCATTACTGCGGTAGTGATTCAAAGGTACCCCAAGATAACGAGACGGGGAGTCGGCCCATACCACACGCTCAAACACAGCTGGCGTGGAAGGCCAATCCCCGTGCCAAAAACCGATACATTTTTCAAAGTTAACAGAACTACATGTATGTTGGCAAAACGTTTCTGTTAACTCTAAGGCTCTTTTTACACTGTCTTTGTCAACACAAAAAATCGCCACGTCACCCGCGTACGACAAAAATACGGACTTCTGCAGATTGTAATTTGAACCCTCTAATATAACTACTACGAATAATGGTTGAACAAAAGGGTTCAAGAAAAATACAAAAAAGCAAAGGTGAAAGAGGACATCCTTGTCTCACTGAAGAGAAAAGACTTATACGCTCAGTGACATGTTTGTTAACCACGCGAGTGGTTTTGGTACGCAATACGTATACCTTGGCACAAAACTGAACCTACATTTACATGTTCTAAAATGGAAAAAAGAATTTCATGCGACACACGGTCGAAGGCTTTTTCCAGGTCGACCTGTAACATGGCGACTCTTCCTTCCATAAAGCCCAACACTCCAGGATACTTCGGGCAACTTGCACGTTTGTTAAAATGCTTCTGCCTTTTATACCACACGTCTGGTGTGGTCCGACAATATGGCTTATGACACTTTGCAATCTTTCCGCTAGTACTTTTATCAAAATCTTGTAATCTACAGTAGTTAAAGTGATGGGGCGGTAGGAACCAACCGATCGAAGCTTCAAGCGGTCGTCACTTTTAGGAATGAAAATCGTGGTGTGTGCACAAAAATGACGGAGGAAAAGCATTTATGCGATAAGCTTCGGCAAAAACACAGTGTAAAAACGGGGCTAGTTGGTCTTTAAATGCTCTATAGAACTCTGCTCCCAAACCATCAGGACCGGGTGACTTTCCCGGTTGCAAGTTGTCTATGGCCTTTTCAACTTCCCACAGAGATATTGGTTGTTTAATTTTTCTCTTACGTCGTCTGCTAGCATCGGCATCAGCGGCAAATACAAACTTTGAAACCCATCTTTTTTGGGCGCGCGATAACTAAAAAGTTCTTTATAGTAATCTACAAACGCGCGTTCTATCATCTGTTTATCGCTCGACACAACCCCCCCCCCCCGTACTCAATTTCGCTGACTTCATTCTTGCTCGCGTATTTTCTTTCTGTTCCTATGGCTCTTTTCGTGGGTATCTCCCCGCACGACAATCGTCTCCACCGCGCTCGCACCAATGCCCCTTTATATTGTTCTGTATATAGATATTCAAGACGCTTTTTTATGCTGATAATGTCGTCGGAAAAAAACCCGGGCGATTTACATTCTTCCTGCATCAGCTTCTGAAGCAGGCCGTTTAACTCGCGTGTTTCTTTCTGTTGTTCGTGCTTCAATACACTAGCGCGCTCAATAGATAACATTTTTTGTTTCTTGTTTAAATAATTCCCATTTAACTCCAAAATCTTGCCTTTCCGCGATAGATAAATCTTCAAGATTTTTGAGGACCGCCTTTACGAACAATTCATCTTCGAGAAGTTTTGCATTAAATTTCCACAACTCCCACACGAATTTCTTAGGAGTCTCGTTGGAAGAAGAAATTTTAAAAGAAACAAGAGAATGATCCGTAAAAGACACGTGATCTACTGAATATTGTTGACACGCTCAGTAATCTCGGGGGAAATGTACGCTCTATCTAATCGCGCATGACTTGCACCTTGAAAGTGCGTGAACTGCACACCCCTGCCGCGCGACGCGCAGTGAGCAACATTCTCTAATTCATGACGCTCAACCATATCGCTCAAAAATACGACACTTGCGTCTCTATACCGCGCGCTATTGGATCTATCCTGCGGCTCGCGCACACAGTTAAAATCGCCCAACACAATAACTAACCTATCAGTTTGAATATAGTTTTCAATGTGTTGGAAAAAAGTTAAACGCTCCTCTGCCTTATTAGGGGCATACATGCACAACATGCGAAACTTGGGACAATTAATAAAAAAATCACACTATACAAAGCGGCCCGAATCGCAACTAACAACTTGCTCTACGGTCCTTATAGACTTCTTTAGAAACAACCCACCCCCCCCCCCCCCGACGTCCCTACAGCGTGGCTAACACACACGTCGTACCGCGACTCGAACAACCGCACCATGCTCTCCGTTTGAGCCTCGCCTTCTATTTTCGACTCTTGCACCGCGACAATGTTTAGATCTTTTTCTACAAACAAGCGGTTGACTTGACATTGTCGGCGTCTGGCACATAAGCCACGCACGTTTAACGTGCCTACACGAAGGTCCTATCGAGATTCATTTAGGGTTATCTAGAAGCGCAGCTAGAGAGCATGGCTCTAACGTAGGAAGCTCGTTAAAGCCGCGACGAAGAGACTCACTGCGACAATTTTTAAGCGTTGTGGGGGCGAAGTCCAGCACCATATTCAGTACCGTCTCACTTTTCCACTCACACCGTGCTGCAACTTCAAGACACGCCGGTTGTAGTACCACACTGCTGGATGCTCTGTCGCACCGCCGTGCCGTTGCCTCTCGGGTGTCGACGTCCGTGGTGTCGTGTTCCTCGAAGTTCGCTGGAGACCACAGCTTCCGTTACTTCGAGTCCTTGCGTTGGCGGGCGTCGAGAGGGGCTCGTGGTTTCCCTCCACGACTCTTTTTGGGCCCTTGTATGTTCCAAGGTGGCTGACTGGTGTCTTCCTCTCTGGCGTCACCCTGGGAGGATGACGCCTGGTCCCAGAGTCTTTTAGTAGGCTGGCTAGAGTTCATTTCGACGTCCTTGTTCTCCGACGCACTGGTGTCAGGGGTGAGTTGACCACCTTCGCCGTTTCCCGTCGCACATGCTACGAGCTGGGCGTTCCCTTTCTTGGGCTCAGGTAACTGCAGAGTCTCCTTGGTGTCCGTCCTTGGTGCTTGCGGCGCACAGTCAGTGACGCCCGTTCCAGTCACCGCGACTGAAGTATCGGTGCCTGCTGGTTCAGGTGGTACCCCTTTGTCAGAAGATGGAAGCGCCGACGGAAGACCTCCGACCGCTACCTCCGCTTCCGCGTCGTCCATCAGGAAGTCCGACTGGTCATCTTCCCTGCGGTCGCGCACCATGGACGCGTAGGTCTTCACGCAGTCCTCCGCCTCGTGTCCGTAGCGGTGGCATTCGGTGCAGCGGGGGACGCGGCAGTCCCGGCGTATGTGCCCCGTACGCCTACATCGGAGGCATAGCGGGGCTCGCCCTGGGACCACCACCAGCACCTTACAGCTCTCGAGGCGGATTTCATGCGGCAGACTCTCTACAGTGTAGCCCTCCTTCAGTGTCAGGCGGACTGTCCTGGTGTTGCACTCCACCGTCTCGAAGCCCTTTTCGCGGAAGAAGTGTCGTTGACTTTTCTGTAGCGCTCCATCTCCTTTTTTACTATGCAGTTTGGGACGTCGTAGGGCACCCATTGAAGCTTGAGCTTCACTGCCATGCTCGCCGGGTCGAGCACGAGGCACCACCCCTCTTTCACGGTTTGTTCTTTAGCGCCCACTAGCCTTTGTTTTGCCGCCAAAGAGTGCAGCCGCAGCAACCAGACGTGGTTCATCTGATGCGGTCCAGCCGACGCCAGGTCCTTCAGCACATCCAGACGCTGTAGCGTTTCCCGAAAGTCTTGGATCCGGTACGGACGCAGCTTAACATCGCAGTGTAAAAAAACAGCGTTGGTTACGACGTAACCGGTTGGCAGAGGTGGCAAGATAATCTTGTAATCTTCAGCAGATTCAGGGACAGAGATACCGCGGCCAGGCGTGGCCGTTATCGCCGCTCCGACGGAGCTCATGATTACACAATGGAATCCCGAATACCAACGGCACACTAACACGAACACTGCACCCGAGCTCAGCGTTTCCGTCTTTTATACTGGTCGTTTTGAACGTACGGAAGTTCTCGGGGACTGAATAAGCAATAAAAATATATTCCCAGCATGTTGATTTTTTTCCAGCAATGTCATACCTCTGAGAGTATTTTGAATGGCTCAGGGGATGAATCTCTTATTAAAAACCAACGCTCGATCATGCCGTAATTATTTGAAAGCCAATAAATCAAGCCGCTCTAATGCGGTTCGAAGCCACGAGTTTGTTTCCCCGCACGGCACGTCGTAGCCTGTATTTCTATTGTAGTGTTTGTGTTTCTATTTGTGCTGTTCGCACAAGGCTGCAATTGCCGTCTTGAATTAATCTCTGTAGAGCGGATATTCACTCAGCTGGAAGCGATGCTTCATGAGCTAAGAAATCGCTTTTCGATAAACTTGAATGCAATCAAAGCTGCGACTTCTGGCAGGTGTTAAGTGTACGGAGCTACGCCGTGGCGAGCTTGAAAGCTTCTAGTGCTCATCCCAGCGCGCCACTTGGAGGGCAGTTTCTCCAGGAACCGTGGTATTTTTAAACAGCAAAATAAAGGGTAGCTTTTTTGTTTTCGATTTTACCTATTCTTTTTTAATGCTAAAATTCCACATTGTAAATATACGCACTTTCCGTCACGATTTCGTCCTGTTCAGTCCTTTCCCCAGAGCGCAATCGCTCTCGGGGACGAGACAACCGTCAGTCACATTGGCCACTGTACGATAGGAGCTTACTGTTCAGACCAGCATTCCAACATGACTATCCGCACTCCGCACGTCGATCGATTGCACCTAATACCTGAAGTGGTATTAGACTTTTTAATGTAAAGCGGAATATCAACCTGCGACACCCCGCCCCCTCCGATCACGGCCCGACCAGCGGCATCAATGCCCGACAGTTTACGTCATCACATCTTGTTGCTACACCACTGATACGCGAACACACGGGCACATCGCCGATAATTCCAGTCTTCTGTTCACAACCCACAACACTGCCATCACGATGTTGCTGCTGTTGCTGACACGCACAAATACAGAACCACGTTGAACGCCGGTTGCACTCGGCATCAGAAAACAGAACCGAACTCAGCACGGAAGGCACCCAAGGAGCCGGCAGCAAAACCTGCCTGTCTTGGACGCAGTTCCTGCGATTTCCATAACGTCGAAAACATCGACACATTTCCGCGTGGTTTCGCTACTGTAGCTCCGCGTGAGTCCCGCAATCCGGAGACGGCCATTTTACCCAGTGTACGTGGTGCTGCTGGCAGTGCTCCGGAACTTCGCTGTTTCTAGCGGCTTCGTTCGCTCGTTTGATAAAATTAGTGATACAAACGTCAATGCAACCGAAATGTTCTGCACGTTTGGACTATAGAAGACGGAATTACAGGCGGCCTTCGCTGCCGCTGAAGCTCAATCAACTCAACAGCATTTATTAAACAACGTGCGCGACCTGCTCGAAAAAACGAAACCGAAAGAAGATGAGTCGGGAGGGCGAAAGCTTTCTCCCGTCTGCCTGGAGAAGGAGAAAAATTTCTCGTTCCTCCCTTTTTCTCGTGTCCGCTTGGGGGCGCGTCAGTAGAAGGGAGGAAGGCGCGCCGTTGCTACTTTTTTCCTCCATTTTTTCTTAGAGTGTTGAGAATGGGTGGTTAAACGCTTCATCTACATTTCAAGCAGCGGTGTTAAGGTGGCCTTTGTTCATTCTTTTTATAAACCGGAAGTTCTCTGGCACGTCAAAGACTGAAGCACCACCTGGTGACGTTTGCCATAAAAAGGGTCTATAGTGCAGTGGGGAATCGTTGCAGGTGGTACCACAGCTTCGGAATCTAACCACCTTCACAGAGTGGATTGTAGCCTTTTTATATGAACTCGGTACCCTCAACATTGATCCTTGTGTATTCTCTTGGATTACTTCTTTTCTAACTAACCGCTCACAATTTTTTGTGGTTGATGGCAATGACTCGCACTCTTCGCACATGACTTTTGGTATCCCTCAAGGTTCAGTCCTAGGTTCCCTTTTGTCCCTAATCTTTATTAATGACCTTCCAGCCCACGTCTCATCCTCCTTTGATGTCATAGAGCCCTCTCTTCCCCCCACATTCTTACCCGATCTCACATCCCATCTTCCATCCCCTATTCCTGGGAGAGCTGGACCGTTCCACCCCAGGAATTCCGCCCGACCCTGTGGCCATTGCTGGTGGCCCACATCAAGCACATAAGGGGATCCTGTCAACCGGACCCAGCACCACAGCCAAGGACCCAGCACCACAGCCAGGGCCCAGCCGGGCTCCTTAGATAACGACGACTCGGACTAAGAGTTGTTTTAAAATAAAGTATTTCTCTCTCTCTCTCTCCTCCATTGGTCTGTTCGCCGACGACTGTGTAATATACTCTGAAATAGCTAATGGTTCTCTTTTCCAGTCATTTCGGACTGACCTTAACAATGTTTCTTCTTGGTGTGATAGATGGCAAGTGAAACTTAACATTAACAAGTGTTAATTCATGAGAGTATCACGCCAAAGTAACACTTTTACCACATCGAAAGCGTTGTAATAGATCTATATCTTCATATAAATACATTGGCGTACACATTACCAATAACCTAACGTGGAACACTCATATTGAATATGTAACTAATACTGCTAACCGCATGCTCGGCTTCCTCAAAAGAAAGTTTTTCTTACTCCGCTGTCCTTAAAACTGCACCTTTATGAATCCTGAGCTCGCAATTAGCTTGAATACGCAGCCACTATCTGGGATTCTGCTAAAACTCTCGCATTATAACAAGAAGCCGTTCAAAACCGTTCCGTACGTTTCATACTGCATAACTATCATCGCCTATTAAGCTTGACACCAATGAAAATAACTTCTCCTTGCACCGAAAAATATCCCGGCTTTGCTTATTTCATAAGACATACCACCATAACCCCTCGCTATGTCAGCATCTATTAACACATCCATCTTGTTTCTCATCACGTGTCTATCATCGAAATAGAGTGGGCACCCCCTTTGTCATTCATCAAGTTTTAATCAGCCTTTTACACCCACGACATCTTTGGATTGGAATCGCCTCCCCGCACCTATTGCCGACATAATCGAAGGCGCCGAATTAAAAGATGCCACTTGTGAGTTTGTTTTGTGTTCAGATTAACAGTTTTTTTTGTTACGTTTACCTGCTTCTAAATAGTTTTTTTGTGTGTATTTAAAGGTTTTGTGTGTTTTATATTCACATTTCTATTTTTCTTTGTGTATATCATTTAGGTGCTTTTTGTCCATTCCCGTCTGAAATGCTTTCGGGCCCTCAGGGAAAAAAATTAATAAATAAACAAAAACCGTACCTGCATAAAGTATCCCACAATCTTAGGAGAGTGGGCTTGCACTCGGGAGTTGACGTGGTCTTCTCATCACCGGAAAACTTGGCTAGTCTTTGTAAGAAAGTTAGTTCTGACTTCGGACAGGATAAAGGCAAGCGGATGCGCAAAGAAGCCTAAAACTTGCTTCGTTCAGTGTGTGGAAGAGGTCGTGTACTCCGTCCCATTGTCGTGCGGCCGTCAGTACGTAGGGCAGACAGGCCGCTGCCTCAACGAACGCTTGAGGGAACATCGATACAACCTAGACACGGTCATACCAGGGCATCTTGATGTGCACTGCAGGGATTGTGGTTGTGCCCCCGTCTTCTCTGACTGTAACGTACTAAACTAAACGCAGAGACAAGATTACGCGGGAGATACCTGAGGCCTGAGAAATTGGTAGATTGGGACTGCAGTGTGTCATTGACAGATAAACAAATGTGGTTTCTCGACCGAGGGGAGCAGCTAGTGTTGCTGTTGATGAGTGATAGAACAATTTTTCAGCCTCTTAACGGTGTGTATCTGTGTTCCTTCATTGGCTTGTTTTTTTGTTGACACCGGTTATATATACTAGGTGACTACGGAAATAAAGATCAGTTGTTAGCGCTGCCAGAGCCGTATATGTAGAGAGTTGAGTTATTGATTGGGAAGGAGACAAATGAGGATGTGCCATTGGCCGATAGCGGGCTGGACGTATTCTAGGGCGTCTTCACACATTCGAATGTGGCCAACTAGGTGCCGGAAATGATAGCCTGGCGGTGGTCGCGAGAAACGAAATTAATAAGTGCGTCGGAGTAACTCTCGGTAACTGAAAATATGGCGCACGTGATGTTTCAATCACGGTCATCCAAGATCATGGTGGAAGAGCGCAACTTGCGGAACGATGGGCATAATCCGTACGCCAGGCTCCGCAGGCCGTGAATTTGCCGTCCGAGCGGTCACATTCTGTCCGAGCAAAGCAGAGTTTCAGAGGCGCATTTGTTTCTTACATCTTTCTGCATGATCATAATCCGAAGCATCACTTGCACCCTATTTTCAACCAGGAAGGGTTACTACATTTAACTCTTACGCGCTTATTAAAGCCATTTACCTAAGATTAAAATTGTTTCTCGGTACTACTGCTAGGGGATTCTTTTCGGCTTCTGGTTGGCCAAGAGAGCATGTCAAGCCCTCTTTCTGCGTCTGGTGCACGCCCTGGCTCTGCCCGTGGCTCCCATTGACCGAACTCTCTAAACACGGCTCTGAGCGCTGTGTCTCTGTCTGTCTTCCTTGTCCGTGGCTCAATGCGCTTTTGAAATAATATAATCATGCAGCTTGAGAGACAAAGTCACTGAGACCGCATAACCATTGGAGGATGCTACCTCACGGCTTTCTCATTGGTTAACCTGAATAACAGATGACCATTCAATGGTGTCCTGAGAGCACTGTGGCACAGAATGCGCAAGGAAGTTTCTGTATTAAGGTAAATCGTTATACGCTCGATGATCCAGGAAAAGACGGCCATAGAAAAACATCCAGAAAAGGTGACACGGCGGGAACATCATCCGCTGAATTTAGCGAGTTACGTCCTGCCAAATATGGCGAACGATGATCACGTGACGTGACGACGAGACCATGTCAACAAACTTACGAATTATCACATATTCTAAGTGCAATACTTTTGGGGATGACAAAAACAAACTAACGTTTTTTGTTCTTTTTACAGTGAAGTTATTGTTAAGTACGATAGCGTTTAACTTTATTTCAATGTCCTGCTCTTCTTTTTTTCTATTTGAACAGGTCCATCCGATGAAATTTTTGGGTACCGTGGATGACTTCAAGAGCGTGAAATTCAGGAGAGCCTACGAAACTGCCTTCACGAGCTTGGCAGAAGCTTTTGAGTTAAGTCTGACTGCCAGTGGCCAAGCCGTGTTCCAGTTTGAGCAATCGTTGGTGGAGGCGAAGGTATGGCAATTTTGTTTTCTTCCGCTTTGTTTTAGGAAAAACCTATTATGGAAATTCTCGTTTCGATGTCTGTTTTTTGGCTCCTATAGATTGAGCTTTTTTATTACATAGGTCACGAGGACAAAGCATTTTGCCATTTGCGGTGGTTTCAGAGGCAAGAGTGGATGATAGTAAAGTTATTACGAAAAATTTGCCGTCGTGCGGATGAAGGTGACAGACGCAAGTGGGTTTTTTATAAGCTCAAACAGTCTTCGGAAGAAAAAAAGTGAAGCCGTTTACAACTCCCTGTAACGCCGAATTAGAGCGCAGCTCTTGAGGAGGAGGAGGGAAGGGTACTGAGGGGAGGGTATACCCATCCTCCTCCTTCTCCTCCTCCCCTCATTCTTCAATCTCTCTCCGGGGGGGGTCACGTGACCTTGGGGGTCACATTACCTGGGGGGCACGTGACCTCGAGGGGGGTCACCTGACTTGGGGAGTCACGTGACCTCGGGGTGAGGTCACGTGGCCTCGGTGGAGGGGGTCACGTGACGTCGGGGGCAGGGGAGGGAGGTCACGTGACCTCGGGGGGGGGAGGGGTTACGTGACCTGGGGAGGTCACGTGACCTCGGGGAGGGGACGTGACCTCGAGGGAGGTCACGTGACACCCGGGTCGTGCGGTGCATTATGGGACATTTCCCATAATGCACCGCGCGGTTATGCCGACGTCGACGGCGACGCCGCTCAAGCCGGAAACGGCGCCTAAGAGCTGCGCTCTAAATTTTTTTTCTCTTTACATTGAAGATCTTGTTTGGCAGCGCGCTGTTCTTCGAGACCTTGTTTAAAAGAAAACAACAGCAAACAAACAAACAAATAGAAAGCAATGGTTTTTTGAAGAAATATATACTGCGCACTGTTGAGCCTGTAGCACTTGCCTTCGCCATCGCGCAACCCCTTTGTGAACTGGGGAAACCGGAAAGCGACCGAAACAAAATTTTATTTTATAATAATAAAAATACTGATCTTTTCAGTCTCGTAAGTAAGAAAGAACGTCGGCCTATCCCCAATTGCGCGAGTTCGAGCGAGGTTTTTTTAACTTGAAGAATATTTCTTTGGAGGTGAAGGCGCTGTAAAAGAGATTTGCGGTCAAAGCATCCCCGGGTAATCTAAGCGCACTCTTAGCCTCATATCCGGTTCGCGCTAGAAGCATACCTTCACCGAAAACTTTAGAAAAAAAGAAACTTTGAGCCTTTCCACTTTGGTGAGAAGGAAGACCAGCGGAGCTGTACAATGGAAAGTAATGGCCGGTCGCAAGTCGGCAAGCCAGGGTGGAAAGGCTGTCGCCATCTATGAGCGACGGCGACAACCAGATACGTGGCTTGCCGCCGTCGCTCATAGATGGCGGTAGGTGTCCAGAGTTTGGTGTCTTCATTTCTCTGCTGAAGACACGATCCTAGGGAAACTAGCCCTTAACAGCTCCCCTGTAAAACGCCGGTTGTGTAGAACAAACCGCGAAGCACCAAGCGTGGAAATAATCGGCCAAGCACCGCGTTCTGAAGTGGTCACAAAGACCATAGATATGATGCCTGGAACGCGTCTATAATTCCGGTGTGTTTACCGGGTTACAAAAACTGGACAATCCATTTCCGTTTGATGACGCCAAAAAAGTGTTGCGGTGACGCCGGCCGCGACCTCTGGCGGTGTCCCAGCAGCGGTGGGGGTGGATGCGGCAGCCGCCTGTTCGGTTGCGGATCTCTCTCCAGCTTGACAGACCACGGAAGCTTCGGCAGAGAAGAGCTTGGACGCCGCGACGACAGCGGCACTGGCGTTTGCTCGGGCTTTGTACCGAAACTTGTACGACCAACTACCAGGATCGCGACGTCCGACAGTGTAACATAGAGAGCTAGATTTGGGGTGGCCAACCTGCGGCTCGCGGCTCCCTAATAAGCGTGCCCCCCCCCCTCCCCCCTTTCCCCTTCGGTGTCCCTGAGACGAAAAGAGTTCTAGCATTTAATTAAAGCTCACAGTCTCGGCAGCCTTGTACTACCTCGTGTTCAGACATCTGGGCTGCTTTTTGGCACATTGATGTGGCCAGTGACCGCTTCTTTTATTGTCCTAGGAAACAATTCGAACCGTAGACTTGTAACGGGCGCCGGGGGCAGTAGCCGGCTAGCGAACCATGCATTCGTTTTTGCTTAGCGTTTTAAGAAACCTTCCGCTGCCTGGTGTTATGTGTTGTAGTTGACAATTCTTCTTGTCTCCTTTGGAAAAGACTGTTCCCTCCATATCGTGTCTTGTTAAAAATACCCCCCCCCCTTTTCCTTTAGCGGCCCTCTGGACTTTTGTTGTTTTGTCTGCGGCTCCAACCCCGTGTCACTCTGGCCACCCCTGGACTAGATTGAAGAGATGGTCCATCTGCAATTATGGGTAGCGTTTGCAATTCAATGGCGGGTGTCTCCGGCGGAGATTGATTACAACTGAGCATGCGCTGTTTTTTCGCGTGGAAAAGAGGAAAAGAGGCGATTAGAAGGTCGGTGGAAAATATCTAGGGAAAACTGAATGATGCACAACTAACTAGCATAGATGGGGGCAGGCGGGACAAAGGAAAATTGGGACTCCCTTCCGCGTGCCTCCGGCTCAAAGTTTCAACCCTGTCCCCCAGTGGGTCCGGTCCTGAGGTAACGCCGCCAAGGTTTGACGTCGCCGGGGAAGAGGCCGGGGGCGGGGGGGGGGGGTGATGTTTTTTTAGTTTTTTCCCGATCCCCCAAGGGTCATCCTGGTGATATCCCACACAGCCTGATGATAGTTAGGGGGGGGGAGGGATTAGCTTAGAAGGGCGGGAGGAATCATATACTTGACGTTTTAGACTTAGGCTAGGTGGCGCAAGCTACTGCCCTTTGCAAAGGGTATAGTCATTAACATCCATACATCCATCCAGGCGGAAACGCTGGATGAATCAGGCATGCAGGCGGAAACGCTGAATGGTTTATTTGTTCGTCCCCAGCTGAAGTACGCCTCATCGGTTTGGAATCCCCATCAGTTCATGAGTTATTTGTAGAAGAGATGTTAGAGGCAGTCCAAAACAGAGCGGTATGGTTTATTTATAGAAATTATAATTTCACGGCCAGTGTCGGTGATTCTAAAACTCAACTTGTCCCCCCCCCCTTCACTTAAAACATGTAGGACGATATCCGCCTTAACCATTCTGCATGCATTTTACTATCATCTTCCTTTGCAGAGATCTTTATACTGCATACCTGTACCTCACATCTCCCGTCGCTTAGATAACCCCTGCAAGCTTCTTTTATCCATTCCTAGGACAAATATATTTATATTTTCTCCTCTGCAGCTTTTTATTATTAATTGGAATAAATTACCAGACTCAATAGTAACGATATCGGATATCTCAAAATTTAGAGAAGCACTTGCCACCTTTTACGGCCTGAAGCCCACTTGTGTTTTTATCTTTTTTTTTTCGTTTTTCTTGTTTGAGTTTTTTCTCCTGCCTCCTTCGCCCATTTTGTATTATGGGAGTAAATAAAGTGAATTGAATTGAATTGAATACTGTGTACCTGAATCCTAGAAGGGCTGCCTGCCGCCTTTTATGTAAAGCCGCACGTGGGCATTTAAGGGATCAATAAATGAAATGAACGAAACGCCCACCGCGGTCGTCACCTCCTCGCCGCTCGTGTTTGAAACGCGTCCCATACCACTTGACTACGATCGAGCAGCTGGAAACTCTTCGTAATAGATGCTCTCCAGCATTACACTGCGGATTTCCCTACGTCATTTGTAGCCACTTGGGGACGAAGTTTGATGGATGAGGGAGATAGGACGCCATACACGCCAGCCGGAGACGCGTTCCGGGCACCGTATACTGTGGATATCATGTCCGCAGTTCTCTATCTTCCGCGTCACATTCGGGTGGTCAGCGTGCGGCACTGATTGGACACGAGCTCTGCGTCAGCGTTCGGCTGGAACTCGCGTCCAATCAACACGGACACGAGTCGAAGCCGAACGCCGGCGCTGCAGTCGCTTCCAATCGGCTCTTCGCGTTTGCCTCTGGTACGTGACGTAGAAAATCCAGCAGTACGCCCTTGATAGCTACACTCCGTTTTACGATAACTTGGCGAACTGTGGAGGTTACGGCTCCCGCGCCCCGAAAAGAGCGCCGGAGCGAGGCACGTCACACCAGTGGCCCTAT
Organism: Ixodes ricinus; assembly: GCA_037355805.1. Lineage (NCBI taxonomy): Eukaryota > Metazoa > Arthropoda > Arachnida > Ixodida > Ixodidae > Ixodes > Ixodes ricinus. The sequence continues at coordinate 151,538 of JAZHYW010000293.1, forward strand.
GCTAAGCGGTGGGACCAAGGGATTGGGAGAACGCCGCCATGCTGCGATTGGTCAGGGGCGCGCGCTGACCAATCGCAGCATGGCGGCGTTGTGCCTGTCCCTTCGTTCCGCCGTGTAGCACAGGGCCCTAGGTAACGGGAGCGAGTGTGTCATTGCGTCAAGGAACCGGCCGTTGTCTGCTGGCCGAGAGTCGTCTGTCGCGAAACCAACATACTTCGGATGAAGGCCCACCGCCGCAACATTGCCGTCCACTAGAGTAGCAAGCTCTTCGGGAAGAGTTGTTGAGATAACCGTACATTCGAAATACCCGCGAATCTGTGGTGGGTGCCAATGCCAGGCCGATGTCTTGAGTGGAAGCGGTCGATTACGCGGATTCGATCGCCAACGGCCACGGCGCTACAAGAAACAAATCGGGAGTTGATACGGATGTGGCGTCGTTTTTGGTTTAAATATGAATCGAACTCATAATTTTTCAATATTTATTCCTTATTTTTATATCTCCTCAATAGAGCTGGAATGGCGCGAGTTTAATTGCCGTTAAAAAGAAAAGAAACCTAGAAATCCATTTTATTGCGGACGTCGCTGCTGCTGTGGCGGTAACGAGGCTTGCGTGGCCTCAACCATGGAGTGCTGTCATGTGACTTGCTCCGACGCTCTTACTGGGTCGCGGGGCCGCAGCCTCCACACTTCGCCAGCTTATTGAGAAACGTAGTATAGACCTCTGCAAAAATCGCCTTCTGCGCGATGCCATCCTTTATCTGCTGGGCTGTGGAACGACTTCTGAGCATGCGCTGTTGCTCTATTGCGCAATAGAGCAGACTGTGCGCATGCGGCCACAGCTCAGTGACTCAGAATTTTGTGCCCCAGTGGGCGGCCGGACTGGTGCGTCATGCGTGGAAGCACGCGAAGCATGTGCGTGAGGTAGCTTTGGCAAGCTTTCAATAGACCGATCTCACCAAGCGTTCCACGCATGCGTGACGCCGCCATAACTGTAGTTCGTAGGAGGCAGACGCCATTTCACGAGAGAGCTCATGCCGCCTCGTGCTCTGCTTGCGCAGACCTCCAGCAGGATTGTCGCGCGTGCAGAAGGACTACAGCTCCCACGATGCATGTCGGCAGTGGTGGCGTACTCAAACTAGCTGGTGAGATCGGTCTATTGCGCGTTCTTTCTCACACGAGCAGGAACATGGTCGCCGTTAGCTTCTCGTGCACGCTCCTTCACCTCTCTCCATCTGTAAAGAATTGCTACAGAAACCACTACTGTTGGTTGTCTATGAATTGAGCAAGCATTTCTCGAGGACAACCTCAAGGACGACGTCCTAGAGGACGACGCCAACGACAGCGTCTAGGACGACCTTTAGAGCCCTATCTAGAATGACCTCCAGGACGACGTCTAAGACGACGTCATCTTGACCTTTGATGTCGTCCTCTAGGATGTCGCCTTTGATGTCGTCGTCCTCTAGGACGTCGTCTTCACGTCCTAGAGGACGACATCAAAAACAGGGTCTAGGATGAACTCTAGGGTGATCTCTAGGATGACCTCTAGAACGACGTCAAGGACGACGTCTAGGACAACCTCTAGGGCGACTTAAGGACGGCCTCTATGTCAACCTCAAGGACGACGTCGAGAATGGCGTCCTAGAGGATGACGTCTAGGACTATCTTTAGGGCGATCTCAAGGACGACTTCTAGGACGACGTCTAAGACGACGACGTCCTAGAGGACATCAAAGACGCCGTTTAGGACGACCTCAAAATGACCTCTGGGACGACGTCAAGGTCATCAGGTCCTTCGAAGGGGGTATGAATGTGAAGGGGTGTGAAAATTTGAGCTGAAATGGTCTAATGGTTGTCCCTACTGCGCATTAGGAGGTCAGGAAGTCCAAGAAATCCGGGGGGGAGTAGCTAAAGAGTGCTATCGCATTAAAACAAAAACGACGAGCGGCAATATATATCGGCTGCACGATCGTGGCAGACAAAAGCGTGCCCACACATCATTCACTTACTTTGTATGGCGCAAAGTGCGGGAACCGTGCGAACATCTCTTCGGCAATCTTTTCCCATTTTGACGCCTTGAGTTTGGTTTTCGAATAGAGTTCGCTGCTTACGTCCCACAGTGCAGGGGACTCCTCAACAAGAAAAAAAACGTGGCGTTGTCATTTAACTTTGCTATTCTACTACCACACTACTACAACAGTAATTCGCAGGCGATTCCAAAAAGCTCGTCAAGAAGACTCTGGCCTCCATGTCCAGACGGGGCAAAAGATTATCGCTAAAAGCAGCTAAATGCGAACTACTATGCTCCGTTTCACTTTACGTTGTACCGCAGCGGAGGCTAGAAGTGCGAGCTCATATACTCCGTTTCACTTTACGTTGTACCGCAGCGAAGGCTAGAAGCGCGAGCTCATAGCGTTGGCAGCTGCCCCTGGGGCACGAGAGCTTGTGCCGCCGAGGTGTGCCATAGAGCAAGAAGCTCGCGCTTGTAGCCTTTCCTGCGGTACAACACAAGGTGAAACAGAGTATAGCGTAGGCAGCTGCCGGCGCCGCGAGGCGTCAAAAAGGGATGGCATATCTCGCGTGGTGCGCGCTCCGCGGAGGAAAGTGGTGGAGTTCTCCTTCGTGTGGGTACCCCATTACAACGAAGTCCGCCATCTGCCCACATGAGGTGTGGGCACATGCGCTTGCGCAGAAACCAGACTCGCGTGGGGTGAAAAGTCTGCGCATGCGCATTGCCGACAGCAGTGAAACCTCAGCGGCTTGATGTCAGAGAGTTCAGTTGAGGTATGGACGACTGCAAGCGGGGTGACTGGCCGCCACCATGTCTGTGCTCATGCAGGCAAGCCCGTGCAACTGTAAGCTTGACAAGGTTACGTTCGCATGAGCGCTGTATGTGCTTGCACGCATGGCGCTGCAGTCGAGGCGCCATGCGTGTGTTAGATCGATATCACCAGCCAGTTTCGTTGGGCCAGCGCTGCCGGCATGCATCGTGGAAACTGTAGTCTTTCTGCACGCGCGACAACCCCGCTGCGAGCTGCGCGAGAAGGGCACGATATTGCATTAGTTGTCTCGTGCACCGGCACTGGCCTTCTGTTAACTATAGTTATGGCGGCGTCGCGCATGTGAGGAACGCTTAGTGACCTTGGTCTATTGTCTTTAACGAGTATACACTGGCCATAGCTGTGTTACAGTGTAGCTGTGTGCTCGACTGCTGAGCGCGTGCTGACGACGGACTTCCACGGTTCTTTTGCAACATACGTTCCGCACCATCGAGACTGCCGGTCTTAGCAGCCGATTCATGTGAGGTCGTTTCGAGCACGCGCTCTAAACATTGCCGTCAAATATGGCGTCGAGTGAATATAAGGTCGTAGCTCTCAAGTTCTGCGCAGCGCTCCAGGCCAGCAAAATGGAAATTTGAGGCTCGCGTTTAGAACATGCGTCATCACGCTTTTCCATTAGTCTTTTTATACTACGTTCTATTATAGGCCCATTTCGAAAGTCACGCGCCGTTTGATAAAGGATCCTATCCACTGCACAATGATGGAACAGCCAACGAGCTTGAGTATCACCTTAGAGCGGTAAACTGCAACCCAAGGCCTGCAGCGGAAATGGCACACCCTCGGTCCGCCATCTTGCCTGTTTGCCACATTAGTGATTGCGTGACGTCAAGATGGCTTCGCCCAGAGGTGGGCCAGATCAGATGGCCAGATCCCGGCAAGCAGAGGAGCCCCCTGGGGTTGCGTTCCAATCTTACTCGAATAGATCCGAGTTACTCCGGCGGATCATGTCACGTGACAAAGCTGATAGAGCAACTGAACGCGGGTAGGTTTTCAGACGCCAAGGTACAGAACATTTACACTAAAGTGAGATCAAATAAATTTCGGACTGCGACCCAGCTTACCGTAATCTGGCCAACCTGATCTGGCGCACCTACGGGTGCAGCCATCTTAAAGTCACGTGATCAATAATGTGGCAAACGGTCAAGATGGCGGCAACCGGGGAGGGGGTGCCATTTTTGGCCGCTGGTTTACCGCTCTTAGCCCGGTTCACACAGTTGCGTTTGACTGCGTTTGACTGCGTTGCGGCAGCGGACACCAGGACATCCCTGCTGCTTATATCGCGTGCCAAGAAGATTCCTTGAATTGGATTCCACGCTTCACGAAGCACAGATGTGCCGGTGACTCGCTTTCGGTTCTCGCCGCAACACAGTCAAACGCACTCAAACGCAAGTGTCTGAGCCGGCCTTTAAGCCTGGTTCAGACAGTTGCGTTTGACTGCGTTTGACTGCGTTGCGGCAGCGAGAAACCAGGACATCCCTGCTGCTTATATCGCGTGCCAAGATGATTCCTTGAATTGGGTTCCACGCTTCATACGAAGCACAGATGTGCCGGTGACTCGCTATCGATTCTCGACGCACCGAAGTCAAACGCACTCAAACGCAAGTGTCTGAACCGGCCTTAAGTTTACTCAAGCTCGTTGGGAACAACCGACACCGTTGAACGTGGAAGTAGCGCGAACGGGTAGCTAAGCTTCCGCTCCCGCTGCACGAGGGCTCGTGAGCCGGGACGCATTCAAACCCAAGAAGATCGCACTTCGTCCGCCGTTGTGCAGGGATTCTACAGTTTCCAAGAGAGGAACGTCCCTGTGATCGGTCTTCCACGATAGGCCGAATGCTGACGATGACGTCAGCAAAGGATTTCCCATTGACGGAAATGAGAGTAATGTAAGAACTCCAATTCTGACGGTGTTGGCAGTGTTGGTTTGAGAGTACTATGATTTCAAGCTTCCACCATTCTCTTTACAAACACCTTCAAACTTGTTGTTCGCAAGGTAATGACGTCACGAGAGGTAACCATAGGAGGGCGAAACCAAAACATCTCGCCGCCAATAAAGTGCCAACGTAGCAGAGGCTATTCGAGCTCCGAGCTTTCAGTTTCCTTGCCAAGCATGCGCGCGCTGCTGTAGGTCGAAGGGAACACGCGTTTGCAAGTAGCTTCGGCTTCGCTATCACGTAATTGAAAGATACACGCTCACGGAGGCCATGAAAAAAAAAAAGAACAACAATATAAATAATAAAGCTGAAAGGAATGTTTTATGCGACGCATGAGGCTGCAAATTGAATAATTATTATTTGTATTTAAGTTTTTCTAGACGTTTTGTTATCGCGCATCTACGGATACAGACATGCTTGTTTCGAACGTAGCAAGTGCATAATCGGACATCACTGCGCCTTTTTTATGGTCGTATCGCGTGGATCGTGCGCCACCTTAACATGGTCGTGTCTTGCAGACGCGCTTGCGCACCCTGTGAGACGGGGCTACACTCGGTTTGCTTTACCTGCGAGCGTAGCACAAGAGAGCGAGCTCGGGGCTTTCAGTGTCCATGCCAAGCACGCGTGTTCGCGCTGTTCAAGCATTATTCAAGGCGACATGCCTCGTTTCTGAAGATAACATGCTACTCCAGGGTGCTTTCATGTGCGCTTTGCTTAGGGTGATGACATATCGCCATTTTGTTCCGAACGCCTATTTTTCTTTTTTGTTCCGGAGCAAGTGAAAGAACGTCTCCCTGCATGTGCTCTTGGAGTTAACTGTGCTTCTACGGCGGAACTTTGTTTTCTGCAATTCCTTTGTATTTTTCCCGTGTGCGCGTGCTGTCGGCATCGGGTACTACAAATGATGGCATTACCCTAAACAGAAGGACATTGAGGCACCCTAGTCTATGCATGGTCATAACTCAAAGTACGGGCTGTAAGCATTCTAAAAACCCCAAGGTTAGATTGGTATGTGTTGGCATTTTTTATCTTAAAAACGAGATTGGCGATCGCGACTTGCCCGTTTTTTTGTGATTTGGCGCAGCAATCAGAAGGCGCCATCGAACGTGCAAGAACCAATCGCGACTCATCGGCTCCCGCGTGCCAATCGCACACATTGGAAAGTTAGTGCACCGTTGGTGAGTACCCTCTCCGCGCGAGAAGCGATCTCTCGCGATTGGCTGCCGCTTGTCCGAAGGCTCCTTCTGGTCTGTGCGCCGAATACCAGAAAAAAAAAACAAGCTCGTCGCCATCTTTGATCCCGCTTTTAACAGGAAAGTAGGACGCGCATCAATCTGATCTTGGGTAATTTTAATACGCTTAGAAGCTGTACATCGAGTTATGACCATACATCGACGACCTCAGAAGCCACTTTAGTGCCTCTTTAACGCCGTACTCACACTGGCAGTAGAACCGCATTCACAAGGCGGTTGCGAACGCGGTTCATTAAAAAAGCGATGCCACGATTTTTCTGCTTTCAATAAATCCAGCTTAGGCTGAACTTCATGGAACGAATTATGCGACGAATAACTGGCGAACGCCGCCCGACGGCACGCTCGCTTTGCGCGCGACATAGCAGCCACTGTGTTGATTCCACGCGCCAAGCAAAAGCCGCCGGGCAAAATTCGTCGGTTATTCGCTGCATATTCGTCCCATGGAGTTCAGCATTTAGAATTCTTCCTTGACATTTATAATCCATGAAGCACGTGTTGCTTTTTTTCTACGCAATGGCCGTTGCAGAAAAAATCTGAGAAAAACGAACACCGTTTACTCCCTCAACTCGCAGCCAGAAAAAAGCGTCCACGTGATCTGGAGCCGAATATATATGCAGTCAATGTATTTAACACAGCCACGCGTTGGGTTTGGCTCAAGTCACTGGATCCGGGGAAAGCAGCGCCAGCTTGGGCCGTGAAATGAGCAATTTCTTCTTGACCCCTCCGATCTTGGTGAGCCGATCTAAATTCGCTGGTGACGGGTAGCTCCATGTAGACGTTTCTTGTCTACCGAGAGTTTGCTATCCACACATCGGCGAAACAAGTGTATCTTCGTACCACCACCACATGCTGTATCGGTGCTTGGAGGCACTGAAAAATCATTTTGCTCTTTTGAAATACGCAAGAAGAACAATATAAGTGTAAGAGATCCGTGGAGATGGGCATGACTGATAAATTGATTGCATGCACAGTGCCAAAGACGCTTATATTGGCGAAGAACGCTTCCAGGACGATGATGCTCCATGGTGATCTTGGCGCGACTGATTTAGAATGACCCTCTAGAAGCTTCGAAGATTTGAATGGACCGAGATTGCGATTTCCATGCCAACGTAGACCAATCGCCTTGCGAGGTTTTGGTCGTCTGTATGCTAGTATAGTATCTCTTTGTGTCCGGCTTACAGGTGGGGAAGGAAATGGCGCTACTTTCGCAGGATCCAGTGACTTTAGGTTCGGCAGAGCAATGCAGGGCGCATGCTGAGTTTCACTCATTGTTAAGTTTCCGCTATTTCCGTCATCCCAGCGATTGGGCACGAGCCACTATGCGAATGCATGTGGAGACTTTGGTTGCCACGAGCCAGAATCAAATGCTAACGCAGCCTTCGTGTTCACTGTAGGAGCAGCATTTAAATATCGCCACAGCGGGGATCGCAAAACTTGTTCCCGCACTCCTGGGGATCGCATTGTCGGCATTGTCCCCACGGCTCCGTCGTGAAGTTTTGCGAAGGAGAGACTGAAAGGAAAGGTCCCCTTTTACCCTTGTAATTCCACCGTGACGAAGACGCTTCTTGGCTAGTGTCGTTGCGTTTGAGTGTTCTCGGGTCTCACTAGTGACAGTAAGCTGGTGTAAAATGAGAAATGTTTCTACCCGATACCGCTGTAAAGCCCTTTTAAAGATCCCATACAATTTCACTCACGTTTGATGATGAAAACGAGCGGATCCGCTTCGCGGTTGCGATTCTAATGCCAGTGTGAATGCGCCTTTAGTGACTACCTACCATTTTGCAGGCAAAGGTGCACGACCCGTTTATGAGCGAAATTCGTGGAGGATGGCCGGAACCCTTTAAACCGGCGAAAGGAGACACCGTGGTAAGTTGTTGGCCCGTCACGTTTCAGTTGTTTACACGTTCGCCAAGCTTGCTATCATAGTTCTAATGTGACTGGCACGCGAATTCTTCTGAGAAGCCTCAAAGAATGCTTTCAAATCGTGGCGATATGATCTCGATTATATGAACGTATACCGCTTTCGCCAGACAAAACGTTGAGGGTTATTTTTGCGGCGCAGTTGGGAACCGCGTTTCGTAGAACGCTGAAACGTTTTTACAAGGTAGCTCTAGTGCTGCAGGCAGCACACGCGAGTTGTAGCCCAATTTGCTTTGTTAATTAAAAGTGAGAGGGTATTTCTTGAGACTTCGGATGAGGGATATCGCCGACCTGCATATCGGCTGCTTGACGCCGTGACTCGTAATGGCGCTTGCTGCCATTTCTACGTGACGGCGGTGATCACGCTCTCAAAACTTAAAGTGCAGTTATCTTCGAATTCAAGTTCAATTTAAAATTCTCTTTCTTTTTCTCTACTCGGCAAATTACTTCCATAGCCACCGACAGACTAAGTAGCTCGGTGCATGACGAGCCCCCAGCGTCAATTATTATCGCTCCGGAGTCAATCAGATTGGGGGATTAACCGATAAAAATGTATCGGCTAATTGGCTACGGGATTAGCCGGTACGAATAATGAATCACGAAGCAGGAAGCGTGAATAAGCAACGCGCTGAGTTTATTGAGCTGTCGGTGAAATACCTCTTCGTTCTTACAGAATAACTGCGACGTCCAGGAGAAGAAAAAAAAACGATTTACGAGGCATTTTTTGTTATAGAGAGCCAATCTGGGGTAATCGATTGATTGCTGGCATCCTTCGCCCATTTCTTTTGTCCTTAGTTTAAGATGGTCGACTACTTACAACACGCGCTGGATCTGGTAGGCCCACCCCGACATCTCGTGTTTGTGGATCCACGTGACAGGGAGGTGCACGCTGTGCTGACCAAGTCCACGTAAGTCATCTCCGCGGTCATCCTACACCGCGATGACCCTTTGCGCGTCGTGATCCATTGAAGACACCGATCAGGGACTTTTATATCTAATTAGTCCAGTCTGCGTGAAGGGCGATTCGTGTGACGGATCAGCGAACACCGTCCAGGGAAGTGCCTACGCGTTGGGCTTTCCTACGGATCCCGTGGTGGGGCGATCACTGGACCTTACGGAGCGCATTCAGCGAATAAAGAAATTCGGAGGTAACTTAATTTTAATAAAAAAATCAGCAGAACCCATCCTTTGGGAATGATTATCTACGTTAATGCGAATAGCATCAAACGGTGCGGAGTTATGCGCGTTTCTTCAGGTGGCCGGCACACTCTAGATACGCCAGCCCACTCTTGAGGCGATTCTAAATTCGTTGACACTTTCACAGCCCTGCGCACGATCTCCGCAGCCCAGCACGTGCGTTTGTGTCACTTAGGAAGGCGAGCAAAGCACGCGCCATACGCACAAACACTCAAAATGGTACCGACCAGACTTTCTGGCGTCTCAGCTAGTCTCAACCAACGGTACTCTAAACGGTTGTTTATATCTTTACCATAGGACGCGCTTTACAGCGCTGTCACAGCTACCGGTGCGCGCGCGTTCCATGCACGAGGGCTCATTCCGCTCTCGTGAGGGTGAGCACGGCCGCTACATCACCCTCTCCCGAACGCGGGAGAGGGTGAGCTAGCGGCCGTGCTCAGCCTCACGAGAGCGGAATGAGCCCTCGTGCATGGAACGCGCGCGCACCGGTAGCTGTGACAGCGCTGTAAGCGCGTCTATGGTAAAGATATAAACAACCGTTTAGAGTGCGTTGCATGACTGCCTTCATAGCTCCGTGGTTAGCGCGTCTGCCTGCTGATCAAAGGGTCAACGGTTCGAATCCCAGCCGGCGCCGGTCTTTTTTATTTATTTATCGACCCGCGGCGTAAGAGGTTAGATAGCCCGATAGATAGATAGATAGATAGATAGATAGATAGATAGATACATAGACGAAAAGTGCGTGAAGTATCCAAAGAATGCTATTCGCATTAAAATAATTATGACAAATTTCTAGGCAATTCTGTCGCATACGTGAAAGGTTCTAGCATAAGAGCTTCCAGACGGCAGGCGCCTACGTTCACGGCGCTCTTCATCGGTTAGTTTAACGCGGACCATGTGTACACTTGATAGCTGTTCCTTGAATGAAGCGACACTACCGCTAATCGTGCTGATAAATCTGTTGATCTTCCAAAGCACAGGTGGTTGAGCTCGTCCTCACCTACCTCACTGCTCCTTGCCTACCCCTCCGGTCACATGATCTCCCCGTTAACCAATCAGCGTCGAGCACCTCACTCCTCTCCCACCCGTCAATCAATCAGTGTCGATCTTCGCGGCCACGCTTTTATCACGGCTTCACTATTATTTGGGGTTCACTAAATGCCCAGCACCTAAACAAAAAAGCTTCACGTAAAAAAAGTATTCTTAGCAGGGACTTTGAACTGTCATGACGCCGTGCTCATTATCCTTATGGAAAGTACTACTTCGAGCCAAACAATTTCTTCGCTGAATATTCAGCCTTGGTTTGAGACAAACCGAACATTCCCATTGATTTTTCCGCCGCATGTTCGGTTAACACGTCGGATATTTTTATACGTCTAATTGGTTTCAATCTCCCACATTTAACATATGGCTAAATGTGTTTTAATGCATTTTTGTTGTATGAATGCTACCAAGCCATATTGAACACATGTACAAAGCATGCATCTTATGCGACCGCGTGCCTTAGGTGCCGTTGGTGAATTGAAGAAACCATGCACGGCATGATTCTTTTTCACTCTATCCAATCAATACTTAGAACCCTTCCTTTAACGCCAATAAGTCACGGAAACGGAACCGGTTTTTATTGGTACAGGTTGGGTTTACTGAACAAAGTCGTTTAGGACCGTGAGCTTCTATTGTTTTCCTCAATTTCCAGAGTTTTTCACCCGACTGAACGGGTCCGCCACTGAACGAAGCGAAAAAAAAAGCTTCTTGGCGCCGAATAAATAATCCACTCGTAGTCGCGCCTGTGAGAGCTTGCCGTATTCCTCAGAAGTGGCCTTCCTACAATCCCCCCCCCCTTCCCCCTACGCTTTCTCAGCAGGGGCTAGAGCCGACTGAGATTACTCTAATAAGGAGGTTTGAAAGGACAACATGAAAGAAGCCAGAATAAAACCTTTCAGCCACTATACTTCGTCTCATCCTACGATGGACTAAAGGCCAAAGCCAGGGGCCGTCAGGTCCAATCACGTTACATGCTAAACTATACGACACGCTTAGCATTGATTAGGTTTGGACGAATAATGCTCCGAATCCAAAAACGCTGCGTGATTTTTATAGCTTCGACACTGCAAAGAGCCAGCACGTCGTGGATTTCTTTGCAATGTAAAATTGTTGAGTCACTCATTGCTCGATCCGAACCACTGTTCGCCTATTCCCATCAGGGATCCGAAGCGCGGTCACCAATAAGTGCATGGAAGCGAAATACCACGCAATGTCTACGTGACTCGTGATTGGATCTGGCTGGTCGTAGCTTCTGCCTTTAGTCCATCGTAGGGTGAGGCGAAGTATAGCCACTTTTGTCTTGACGCGGCACGCGGGGAACCTGGGGTCAACCTGACGAAATAGGGCGACGACAGACCCCCTCCGTCTCGGGCGTGTGTGGCACCAGGTTTTACTGCGCGTGCAATCAACATCCCTGTTTCAGGACGAAAGAGGTGGCCAACTACGCGACCTTCAAGTTGTTCATGCACCTGCTGCCCCTGATACCCGACGAGGCGAACCTCAAGAAGTTCAGGGAGTTCGGAAGCCACGCCTACTTCCGACGCCTCGAGCCGCCCAACAGAGTTACGCACTGCGTCAAAATGGCCGACGATCTCATGCCGCACGACGTACTTTCGGTCATTGCACAGGAGGATAAGCTTCGAACCACCACTGTTATGACCATCGTGAGTATTTGTGCCCCTTTCCTTGCTTTCTTTCTATTTTATGCTTTAAAGCATGTCACTACTCTCGTTTAATCGATGCCCTTGAGGCAGTAAAAAAAACGGTCAGCTCGTTTCATTCTTGGCAGTTATCGCAACCGCAAACGTAACATCCATAAAAGCCGAATTATATGTCTACCCAACCTCTCTCTTCGCCGTAAAACTGCTCACTTAGATATTGGTAACGAGATATATCGTACTAACCCATAATTAACCAATGACGTTTCACTCCACCACTTCATATTTCATCGCGCACTGACCTTCTGTTCAAAGTGGGCGTCACTACTTGTAAGACTGAAGCATTTTACCATTCAATCCTCCCTAAAACTTTTTTTTTAAATCTGGAATGAAGTCGTTTTTTGACATTCATTGTATTCATTGTTAATAATCAATTGTTTTAAAACGCTTTTAACATCCTTCACTATTTTGAGCCTTCATGAAATAAGCATAACAATTATTGTCTCAAGCAGTTTTTACCCGCTTTGACAGATAGCCGAGGGACCTCTCTCGGTCTTGGCATTGATGCAATAAAGCAGCCCAGGAGCCTACAGACTTCGTGTATGTACAGTAATGCTCGATGTAGGAAGTATTTGTCTCGTAGTCACGCATTGATGGGTTCCTTAGATCTGCAGAAATAGTGCTTAATTTAACCGGTGAAACACTTTTACTTAGGCGCGGAGGCGGTCGAGAAAAGTATGTGAGCTCGGGGAACCCGTAAGTGTGCTGCGGGAAATATGAGTGTTTCTTGAAACCCAGCCTGAAAATCCAAGCTTTTGATATTCTTTGTCAAATCGAAGGTGTTTCTCTTACCACTGCGGTGTAAAATGTTCATTTGGTTGTCTTTGCGAAGCGGTAAAATTTGGTGCGCGTTCATATTCCTACCAAGCAAAAAAAAAAAAAAGGCTCGAGGTACACCTAAGCACTTCTTATGAGTTGTGAATGCGAAAGCACGCACATCATTCTTCCGCTCCCTTCTTTAATCTGCGGCGTACAACGCGCCGACCTTGGGCGTGGAACTGTGGAGCCGCTAGCCTCGCGGACACGTAGCGCCACCGGGTGAGCGATCGATCAAACTGTCGTGTGCCTTGCGGCGCGAGGAAAGAACAGACATCAACGTAGTTCCCTGCAGAACGAACCCCTTGGTTTATTCCATGCGCCGTATATATTGCCACGCGTCATACAACCGATATCAGTCGAGCGATCGAACGCGGGCATGCACACAGGTCGGTTAGTATGACAGATCAGGGATGAATAACACAAAAGTGTGATAACACAGTCAGGATTACACCACACCAACTGACCCGCAGCGGCCAATGGGAGCCTCGTCGACGCGCACCAGCCAATGGGACCGAAGCCGAAAATCCATCAGCTTAACTCCGCTCCTATTGGGATCGCGGAAACTAGGCGCCGTTTTCGCGCTTCAAGCTGATGACGTCGGCTCACTCCATGTGACAGTTAAAGGGATGGTGAACCGAAATTTTGATTTCAGAAAAACAATGCAGGAGATGTAGGCGGGACGCTACAATCCCTACAACACTACTCGTAAGGCGATATCTCGAATGGACGGCCGTATTATAAGAAAAAGAGGTCGAGATTGAACAAGGCCGACGAGGCGCGTGACGTCAAGATACCTAGTTTCCTTCTCTTTTCGCGTCGCTCTCTCAAGGCGGCGAGGCGGAGAAGACGCGAGGCCATTCCCTTTCCTTCTCGGAGAAACATGACGTCAACATATCTATCAAATGCGCCTCCTTTTCTTGAAAAATATGGTCATCCGTTTGAGATATCGCCGTATGAGTGATGTTTTGGTGTTTGTAGCATCCCGTTGCACACTTCTGCCGCGTGTTTTGTGGAATCCAGATTTCGGTTCAGCATCCCTTTAATGCTTTGGCATTAAAAATACAACATAAAAGTCTGCATATCGTGCTCGTGTGACTTATATCTATACTTTCCGGTGTTTATTGGGGAGAAAAATCGGCGGATGTTTTTCGGTGTTTATTTATTTTCGAAACACCGGTGTATTTCGGTGGAACGTCTCACGACGAGGCTAAAATCGGTGATTATCGGTGGAAAAAAATGCGATTGATCACAGACAGAGAGTTCCAATTTTATTCACATATTTCATACACTTCTTCTCGAGGAAGCATCTATTTCTCACACTTGGTTAATATAGTAGATGCAAGCATACTTCGAGAGGCTTGCATCCGTCATGGCAGCACGTTCCTTGCGGTTCACAACCCGCAATTTTGAAAACGCACGCTCCACATTTGCGCTGGACACAGGAAATCACAAAATGTCCAGCGAGGCTTGGGACAGTAGTGGCCAGTCAGGTAAATGAAGTTTCCAAAATAACACTGGATCAACGGTGCTAGTCACAGCATACTGGCGGTAACAAAGAAACTCTGAATCTAGGTCACTCAGCTTGCGCTCGTCTCGGAGGACCAGCCGATAGATATTTTCATAAGGCACAAATCCCTCTGGCAGCTCCACTTTTATGCACGGATTAACAATTTGTACGCGGAACCAGAACGACGATTCATCCATGAAATCTGTAGCGTAGTCATCCGGAGCTTTCCGCTTGCGTCCCATCCTGGTGGCCTTCTACTCCGCGTGACGACGATACTTGAAGTGTTCGACGAAGGGAAGCAAATCTCACGTTGAGAAAACCCGCAGACGCGGGACGGACGCGCCTTCTCAAACACGTCTGGAAATATTTTTACAGAACAAAACCCTTTTTTCGTTTCCCCAAAAGCCCATGGAAACTAAACAGATAACAATGAACGCATCTCAGTTCTCAAAGGTCAGTAGCCCTGTACGACACGAATGTTGGCAGTGTCTTCCAGGAACTACAGCAACCTCTGAATACATGGCTTACACCGACATCACTTGGCCAGACACAATGGGGAAAGGGCACGTGAGAGCGTACCCTCCACTGCGTTAATTTTTCCACAAAAGGGGGCCATGGGAGACACAATGGGGGAAAGGCGTGTGAGAGCTTAGCTTCCACTGCGTTAACTAGACGCTTTTGACCCCCAGAAAGGAGGGCGAGATAACACGTTTGACGAACCTCTACGGGGAAAGGGTTTCGCTAGGTCGGAAACATGCAACGACCGGTGTTTTTCGGTTTTAACCAGGGCGAAAATGTCCAACCACCGGTGTTTTTCGGTTTTAACCGATTTTGTATTTTCGTCACCGACGGATGTTTATCGGTGTTTTTCGGTTAAAACCGGAAAATACACACCCTACTTATATCGTGCAGTGTACGGGCACGCAGGGGCTTTATAGGAGATGAACAGGGCCTGAGCGTTTCACGATCGCGAGCCTTGCTTTACAGCGACATCTGCTAGCGGTAACCCGCCGTGGGAACTGCTTGGTCGTCCGCCGCGAAAACCCCCAGTGGCGCCATTGCGGAGTTTTAGAATAACGCACTTAATTTCAGGGCACGCTAGCGCTAAATTTGGCGCTTGCGTTAGCGCACGCTACGCGAGACAGTTTTAGAATAGCGCTTCCCCGCCGCGACGCAAAAGCCCAAGCATCTCGCTCTTGCAACGCCACCAAGATAATCACAATTTTTATTTCACACACGAAATGCTGTAGCTTCAGAAAAAAGCAAGTTTTTTCCGGAGTAACATTTTGGATTTGTTTAAGCATAAGAATGTGACGCGAGTGGTCGACCGGTCGTGTCCGCCTGCGTTGCCTCGGCAAGAGAGGTTTCGTGTACTCACCTTCGCACACCTCACCTCCGCAATAGAATTGTTCGCGCGTCGCAAGCATCAAGTTGCCGGTGATCGTTGCCCACCTTACTGGGCTTTCCAAACCGAGTGCAATGTCGTCCCGTATTGAAAATCGCAGTCGCGAGGGTGCCGCTGACGTCGCGCTCACGACGCCGCCATAGCGGCCACAGCCATGGTCCCTCGAGCCGCCATTTTTTCACTCTTCTCGTCTTGGCTTTAGCCAACTTCTCATTACGAGTCCACCTTAGAGGAGCGAAAATACTTTTTGCGTACGCACGCATTTTCCGAAAAATAGTGTACGTTGAAATAGCGCACGCAAAGTGCAAAAAGTGGTTAGTGTTCGGGGCATGCGCAGTGGCGACGAAGCTGTTCTTTGCGTACGCAAAGCTTTAGCATGAGCTATTCTAAAACTCCCTATTAACTATCAATCACGTGATCGCTCCCAGCCGCCACACATGGGATTCTTATGCTACACCCGTCACCGCCGCCGCTGTAGCCGGCACCCCATTGTTCCGACGCAGGCGCACGTCCAGATCCGAGACCGGAAAGTTTTTTCCTCTTCCGGCTCTCGCTCTTCAAGTTGGGGAAGAAACAGCGGCGCGCTGCTGCCGCTGTGGCACGCGTTACGCAAAAGCTTAAATGCCCTCAAAGTTGTTTTTTTACAGCGAAGCTCCTTATGGCTAGGGTTCCATAGATTTTTCATGTGCGTCAACAAAAACTCAGGTCCGGAATTCGACGCAAAATCGCTTCATTCTATGCAAGATCTTATACGTCCCATCACTTGGATAAGCATTTTCAGTAGATTAGTTATCAATAGGCACCGTTTTCCAGATGAGTATTCTCTCTGGTAGATAATCAAGGTTTCTCAAAAGATTTGCCGCTGTGCGACCCGCGTCGGCCATGTCTACGCTCCCACCGCCTTCTCTTTGTTGTCTTTCCAAGCGCTTAGGTGCTTAGTTTTCTTTCCTTACGCTCTCCGGATCAAGACAGTAAATGTGTTCGTATACCTTAGTTCAAAATTCTGTATCACGTCTGTGTCGCTGGTCATCCGCCTTCGCAGTGTGGAATGCCACTTGATTTTCTTATTAGTGCTCCTGTACATGCGCTGGCGTTGGACGCGCTTGGAGCGTTTAAAGAATTTGCGACGTCGCCACATGATGGCGCCGCAGCCCTAGCAATCGAAGATCGCCGGCGGTCTGCAGCCTGAAGATGGCTCATTACAAAGTATTAACCCTCCTTGGGCCACCCTATACAGGCCGCCCCGCGGACGCCCACCGGAGGCCCAAGTAATAATAATATTAATAATAAATCTTTTATTTTCATCGATTGTGGTTGTGATGAGGCCCCAGCCTCGCTGTCATCCCTGCACCTCGGTAAATAAGACCGTTTTATCGTGGGTAGCGCCATTTTTTCTGGTTGTGTAGAAAGAGTGAAAGTCCCGGATGAGAGGCTTGGCCGGTGTTGGGTGTCTGCTGTGCCCCGACTTCGTTCGCGCTTTCTTTTCTGTTTTAAACTCGCAAACTTAATTAGAGCCACGGGCTTCGATGGCAACAGTCCCCTGGTCATCGGGACACCATTGCTGGGAGATAGGGTGCACGAATAACGACAGAAAGCGTCGAATACTGCCCGAGGACCTATGTAGCTTGCATGGAATCCGGCAAGGCGAGTGCGGCTGCAATGTTTTAGCTCCATCGCTTTCCGCGTGACTGAAACCGATGAACCATTCATCAAATTTTGCTTGCAATGGGCCTATTTCAACGTAGCCGTTTTTAGTAATCAACAAGGGATACCTGAAACGGGAAACTCAATTAACTTTTGTAAACACCCGGAGCTGCTACAGATCGTTTTGCTGCGCTGCTTTTACCTTGCGTGTCCGTGTTCTTACATTTCCTTGTGGACGAACAACAAAGACGTTCTAGATGTACTTATATCGAACCGCAGAAAGCCTCAAAGCAGGGCGGCAAGTTGGGCGAGTTGGTTGAACATCTTCAAACGCAAAAACAGCGCAAAAATTTGGCAAAGGACAAGTGAAAGAAGTGCAAGGACAAAGCGCTGACTATCAACTAAAGTTTAATTTCCAGGCGAACCACAAAATAAACAGAGGAGCATAGGAAAGTACCAACCAAGACACAAAAATACAACCCAACCTACAAGATTTCTACTACGTCATCACCCTCACACGTGCCTGCCATTCTCCTTGCAGCCACGAATTATTTTACTATTTGATGCAATATTTTGAGTACTAACCTCCAATTTCTATCGCTGACACGTTCGCTGCCGCTGTTCCCCCCGTCGCCGCATTGACGGATGCCATGACTTGAACAAAGAAACGTGCTCACTGGGCTCGAAAACGCAGATCACAACACACGAGAACGTACCCTGCAGCCAATATCCAGCGCTTCAAAGCGTTCAATCAACAGAAGCAACCGACCAGCGGCACTCCAAGGAGCGCTTTTTCCGGCTCTGTGGTATCGCGCTGGAGGTCGCGATTCAGGTAAACCGAGAGAACTAACTTTAACAATTTCCAGCCTCACCCGGCGGCGGAAATGAGCCTTCAACTAAGTGTTGTAGATGATAAAATTGAGTCAGTCACCACTGCAAATGATCAATATTAGTAAGATAAATTCAGTTACAAAATTTTACAAGCTGAAACAGCAATTATCACGAGAAATCTGGCACGCACCTTGCGAGCGTACCCCATGTTCATCGGCGGTACAGCGTTCGGTGCGCGCTCCATTCACAAAATGTTCCGAGCACAGTCGAGAGGATGGCGTTGAGAAAACGTCTTTTCGGTTTACGGACGCAATACACTGCCGCCGAGGCCGGGGTCATGCGGAAAGCGATGGAGCTTAAAGACATTGCAGCCGCTATCGCCTTGCCGGATTCCTTGCAAGCTACATAGGTCCTCGGACAGTATTCGACGCTTTCTGTCGTTATTCGTGCACCCTACGACCGAGCAATGGTGTCCCGATGACCGGGGGACTGTTGCCATCGAAGCCCGAGGCTCTAATTAAGTTTGCGAGTTCAAAACAGAGAAGAAAGCGCGAACGAAGTTGGGGCACAGAAGACAGCCAACACCGACCAAGCCTCTCATCCGGAACTTTTACTCTTTCTACACAACCAGAAGGGGAAAGCGCCGGTAGCCCTTTCCCCTTTTCTCTCTCGCCCTCCTTCAGTAAAACGGTCTATACGTCCCGCGGCCGGCGTCCGGGTGCGCGCCGTGGCGCCCCGAAAGCACCCGCCATCGTCTATGGAGACCTGTGGACGCACATGGGCTGCGGTTCCGTTATTGTGCGTGCCGCGCCGTTCTTGACGCGCAGTCGTCTTACCATGTTGTCTGGCCGTATAAGCGCACGGTGTCGTCGCCCCTCTATGCAAAACATGTGTGCGCAACAACGAAATGGCTCTGTCGTTTCGTGTCCTTCATGCTCACGCTCAGTGACCTGATCTGTCTGCACCAGGGAGACGATGGGTTTCGGGAATGTTCACCCCGCGGAAAAGTGCTGAGCGGCTGCATTCACCATATGCTTCGCTATATAGAATTACCGCTAGGCGAGATTCTAACGCCTTTCTTCGAGAATCCGCGTTGTAGCAAAACGTCTTTATCACTTTTTTTTTTTTTAGTGTGGAAAAGTGAAGAGCAACACGGTTATCCTCTTTTGGCGGAAGAAAGAATAGACGGTTCTTACCCGACGTCTTTTATCTTGTTCAGATGAACGACACACTCGGAAAGTTGTTCGCAGACTTCGCTGCTCCAGGAGCGCCAGCGAAGCCTGGTAAGAAGACCATCAAGTCGACGATTCTGTCGGACGCCGTACTGGACAAAGGTTCCGTCTTCGGGGACAAGAACACCAAGTATTTGGGCAGCACCATGGAATTTGTGAGTAGCCGTAAACAAATAAAAAACAATTTGCAGCTTCCTTCATCTTCAAATAATGCAAATGAATAAAACTAAAGTCTATGGCGTTTGTTTTCTGGACAACGCAGAAAAAGTCGATCACGGAAAAAAATAACAGAAGGATCGCAGTGATGGCGAAGCTCGCCGCACGATTACAAATGAAAAATTTGATGTGCTCAGGATTACGAGCACTGGACTTTTTTAATAAGTAAATGTCTGCGCATGCGTAAACCTTCTTCCCGGGGCATAACAAGGAACGAAGACCGATGTAACGGCAGGATGCCAATGTATTCTGACCGGCGAAGGGATGTCGAGCTACCCTTCACTCATAGTTCGCACAAAACTCTGCAGATGGCGCTCGTTATTGAAAAAAAAGTCAATCGTAACGTCATGCGCATTGTCACTGCCCTCACCGGATTTTTTTTTTTCTAATTGTGTTCTGAGGTTTTTTGTTCTCCGGGATTCTGTAATTGCTCGCTGTACTGCGGGAAAGTGAGCCCGCAGACTTTTTTCGAGAGTATGTGTGGAACGCTTTAAGGAGCGATCTTTTATATTTCTTTAGCAGACATTAGAAGGGCGCAGAGTGAAGAGACATATAGTGTATTAGTTGGGATCACTCTTCTCGACAACAGCGCCATGCACTACGAGGTAGATGCAGTTGGATGCATATACCTCAAATCGTGCACGTAAAACGTCGCCCAGTTGGCGGAGAGGGTTTCTCGCTTTCACGCTTCCAACGAGCGCAGCCCACGATCCGATAGAAGCAATCAAACAGCGCCGAAAGTGGATGCGGAGGGCAAGTCGTCTGCTTTTGCGGAGGGGTGGCGGTGACGTCAGAACGATGCCGAGCTCTGATTGGCTTTTAACGAGCGATAGTGGGCAGACCCCAATGCTACATGCCTCGAGGTCTACCCACTATTTGTTTTTCAATCAGCCAATAAGAGCTCGGCGTTGTAACATCATCGCAAGCCCTCTGCAAGAAGCAGACAAACTTGCGCTTCGTATTGTCATGCCGCTGGTCGTCTGCGCGTCTGCTATTCCCGGCTGAAGCAATCGCGCGCAAAGTGAAACTTGCGTAATTCTGCGTTTCTTTCTGCGCATGTTTGGTTTGGCCGGTGATCGGAAATTCCCGAAGACGACGAGCACCCTGACGACGCACTTTTGATGATGCTTGGTTGACTCTAGAGGATTGTGGCTTCGGCCGTAGATCGAACTTTGTGTGAAACAGACTAGAGACGAGAGGAGACTTCTTGTTCTAGGGCTGGCAGTCGGGGTATACGAAGGAGACGTTTCAGGGTACAGAGTTCCCCGTTTCAAAAGTGACTTTAAGCAATTTTCAACGAGGGATATAGCCTGTTTTCGGCTGTATCCGCCTCCGTGTATTCGCTGGCCGCGCTGGCCGCTATTTCCTTATTAAAAATTCCCTCGAAAATCGCTTCCAACTTCTGATTCAAACCATGTTAAGTTCTGAAACTTTACCATATCGTCACCAACCTCTGTCGCCAAGTTCAAGTGGGGTTCAAAGTGTTCTACAACGCGCAGTGTTTTATTTTTTTAGAGCGCAGCTCTTAGGCGCCCGTTTCCGGCTTGAGCGGCGTCCCCGTCGCCGTCGCCGTCGGCGTAACCGCGCGGTGCATGATGGGTAAATTTCCCCGCTAAATTTAGCGGAAAATTTTCCCCGCTAAATAGCGGGAAATTTTCCCCGCTAAATCTAGCGGGAAATTTTCCCCGCTAAATTTGGCGGGAAATTTTCCCCGCTAAATTTAGCGGAACATTTTCCCCACTAAATTTAGCGGAACATTTTCCCCGCTAAATTTAGCGGAAAATTTTCCCCGCTAAATTTAGCGGGGAAAATTCCCCCCCCTCCTCGAGGTCTTGTGACCCCCCTCCCCGGGTCATGTGACCCCCCCCCCCCCGTGCCTTCCCCTCCTCCTCAAAAGCTGCGCTCTAATTCGGCGTTACAGGGAGTTGTAAACGGCTTTCATTTTTTTTACGATGAGACACAAGCGGTTTTTCTTTTTTTTTGTTTTTGTTTTACTGCGCTCGCAATTGGATGTTGTGTAACTGTAATATGCATTTTGTTTCAATTTAGGTCCGAAGCAGTCTCGAGCAAATAAGGTGGTTCTACCCCACAAACATGGATGTCATCATTAAAAACCTGGTAGGATGATTGCGATTAAGTGTACATAGCTGTCATCTTTACGCGACGAAAATATTTCACTGAATTATTGCCAGAGAGAAATGTTGCGATGTTTTCAGTGTTTTCGTTTTGTTTGTCTCGCCGCGCTTGCGAGAAGTGTGTTGTGTAGAAAAACTATTCAAATAACACTGCCTTTAGTAGGGGAGCTGGAAGCAGCGTGGAAAACGTTAAAAGACGTTTCAAGCCATCCAGGCTCTTCGTCAGTCTTTTAGAACAAGATAGCTTGTTTTCTTATAGTGATGTCTAAAAGCGTCCGCGATGACGTATGTGTAAAAAATATATGAAATAAATAGACTTATTAAATCAATGTCTCTTTGACGAAAAGCCTGCCAGGCTTGAAACGTTTCTTATCTGAACTTCATAAGGCGCTGCCTTTGTCGCCTCTACTCAGGGCAGTATTGTTTGAATAGATTACTCGCGAGTGCTTGCTTTCTCCGCCTAGGTAGGGCGTAGACTGATAGGGCGAAACAAACATTCCTAATCTAGTATCACAAGAAGAAATACTAAAAAGAAATGTTTACAACGTTTGTCCAGATTCGTACAAGTAGTACAAAAGCAAATATGTTTTTTATTTCGAATTATGTCAGGTTTTTAAAGTGAATAGAATAGGTTTATGTGTAAAAACTTTGATAGCACTGTTCCCGAGATGACTAATCTAGTGGTCAGTACACTAGCAGTTGTGCCAGTGTTATGATGTTGCACAGAAGTGCCGCAAGGGATGGTTAGATTATAAGATGCGGTTGACATCTATGTAAGTTTTGAAAAAGTTTGCAAAATGTGCTCCATGACTGCACCTGAGCCACAGTTAAAGTTATTCGTATTGACTTGCATCCGAATAGTACTTAAAATTTTGCGTAGGCATAGATACAGTTGCTTCGAAAGCATTTGTCTTTCACACCATATTTGTTTTTAAAGAAAATGACGAATAGTAAATCAGAACAAAATAATGGTTGGGCAACCCTTACCGAAAACTAAGACGTTCGAAATATACTATATTCTATGCTGAGTGTATTTCAAGTACAGTTCATGCATTCTTCCGAAGAAAAAGCTGAAGAAACTCGGTCCCGAACATAGGAGTGCAGAAGGAACGGAACACAGAGCCAAGGCAGTGACAACTTACGTAGCTACCTGATTAACATTTTTTTGTTCTTTACTATGATTACGGTACCTGAAACGCGTGGCCGACGGGTGCGTTTGCCGTCTGCTAGAAAGTTGTCTCTCCAATGTTGCCAGATGATCTCCTAGGAGTGTCATGTCGTCTGCGCTCCTGGCAGTGGCCGCAGCAGCGATGGTGAATATAGCAGACGCCTGTTCTGCTGCAAGATTGCCCTCCAGCTCGACAGACCACGGAAACTTCTGTAGTCGGGAGTTGGGACGTCACGACGATAGTGACACTCGGGTTCGCTCGTACACACTCTGCCGTAACCACCGACCGCCAGGATCGCGACATTCGACAACATGACGCACCGGCTGTTGTGACGTCATTTGTTGCCACTTCGGGATCACTTTTTTATGTATGTGCGTAATAAAACGCTATCTGTACACACCAGTCGAGGACGCGTTCCAGGCACTTTGTAACCCGGATTGTAAGGTATTGTCGCCTAACAGTGGCTTTTTCTTTTTCAGGAGGCCGTTCCATTCGTTGCTGAGGCAAGCCTGATGGGATCAATCAAGCAGGCCGTAAAGGCTCTTAAGGGCAACAGGGTAAGGCAAAAATGGAAAAAAAAATCGTTTTAGTTTTTTTTGCGATTTAATAAGTTTAGTTCTTTCTGCACATTTTCCATTGCCACAGTGTTCTTTAAAAGTTATATTTCGGGCTGAAAATCCCTTCTTCCGAAAGCAAGTAGCAGGTGACCACGCCTCATTTTGGGATACGCTCCCTGTTTATCAATAAATTTGGCCACAAAACGAATTCAACATTAGACCTAAAGGCTTGTCCAGTAACAGATAATCTTTAAAAAAATTATCTGACAACTATTGCATAGCATTTTTTCAACCAAGACAATCCCGAGACGCCGTGCACGTTTTTTCCAGGTGTATACCATGTGTACTTTTAAGTGTTTGTGTTTTTGTAACGACAAAATGGCGGCATTGGATGCTGTTCTTTCATTCAATGGTGGTAGCATTGCACAAGCCAATGTTTTGAAGTCCTGTGGATGGAACCATGTCTGGAACACCATCAAGTGGCTGAGGGAAGTTGACGTTACTCGAATATACTTTACGGACCAAGCGACACGGCAGGTCACAAAAGAGGCCCGGCAAGCAAGGCGATGAGCCGAAAAGCAAAGACATGTCTTTAGCAATGCCTTCCATGCTGGCGGCTATCGAAAAAATGACTCTAAGGCTGTTGGTGCCAATAAACATTTGTTATTCACCAGTTTTTTTACTTTAAACTCAATTATCTCAAAACAGTGTTTTTTATTACATAGGTACCATTTTTCCTTTAACCTGACAATATAGAGGGTTGATTTTTTATTCCTACCACCTACATGGGTGTCGAAAAATACTGAACTAGAATTAAAAATATGCACCCAGCAGTTTTTGAGTTATCATTTTTTTAATACATGAAAAAAACTAAAAATTTGAGTACTAGAATAAAAAATTGATAAAAAAATCTTATTTTAGATTGGTTCAAATAATTCTAGTTCAGTAGATAAAACACAAAATTTCGAACAAAATGATATATACATGACAGGAATACTCCTAATAGTCACCGAGGAAAATGTTCCTCAACATGGCCTCAAATGCATGGGGAGCATAGGACTTACCCTGTGCCCTTAAGAATAGCCGACGTCAGAGTAAACTCGTGCAAGTTTATCCTCCTTTATCTTCTCGCGGCCAAAAATAGAACTTTTGTATTACGCGAAATTTATCTAAAATGAAGCAAACACAGCTTTTCTTATCTTATTTTTTTCCGGTGTTCAAGGGCAGTTAAGAAGTCTTGGGGCCTTTTGCCCAACAATATGAATTGGGTTGTGTACACATTTTCTTAAACACGAAAAACTGACAACAACAACAGTGGCACAACGGATTGAACAAGTTACATCGGATTAGAGGTTAAATTCTGGAAGGGACAGTTGTGTATACTATATAAAAATGTGGAGAATATGAAAATAATGTCTTGCGTTTTTTTGAAAAATTAATTTCTCTTAGGTGGAGCGAGGAAGGAAGCCTGTCCGCCAAGCCATACTACGATCCCATTGCGGATCTTATCTGTGAGTTGGTGTCCTGCACTTGGCTTATATTGCTGGGGCACATTCAAAGCCCCCATTCGAGATAGTACTTTAAAAAAAAAAGGCGACCGATTGAACGAGCAAATAAGTAGCCACGGTTCTAATAATTGTGCGAAGATGCAAAAGCAAAATACTTGCACAGCATAATACGAATCGCTTGCAAGTACTGCGAAGATGCGAAAACGGTCTTAATCATTTGGTAATTAAAAAATTAAAACCACAGCAGCAGACAGGGCAGACACATGCAGGGTGAACATCCGTGAAGGAAGTAGTGTTGTATCCTCAAATATTTCTATCTGAAATTGTTTTCTCACGACGTAAATGGGAAACATGATTGTAAACCTGAGACTGGGGCATAAAAGAGAACACAACAGAAGGTAGAAAAAGAGGAGGCAACGTCTCAAACTCAGCTGCAAAGTTTATTTCGTACACGCCTTATATACCACATCTCCAACGCCGTCTCTGCAAAAAAAAAAAAAAATTTGACAAGAGGACAATGACATTTGGGTAAACCTTCTCTTATCTCCCTTGACCTCGGCTGCGAAACACTCACACAAAGGGTCACATTCTAGCATAACCACCGCCACCCGGCGAACGTAGGTGAATCACTACTGAACACAAAGAAAGGGTTTGACCTTCAAAGTTGCGTTTCCTCTAACAACTCACTCAGTCCAAAGAAACAATACTAGACACTGCTAACAGCCGGAACTGGGGGCCATCTCCAAAACTGAGAACGACATTGCCCTCCTACAACGAACCACAATTGGCTAAACACTGCGACTTTCTCGAACAAATCCAAGGATACACATATAAACACTGCTAGTAAAAAAAAAAAAAATTACAAGCGTAGAAATTGTTTACATTCGTTCCCAAACTGCAATGACGCCTGACTTATACAGTTGCCAGACGTTTTTATACGAATCGTTTCTTGAACTACACGTTTCATATCATTACGTTCTTTGTGAATTACTTCCGTTTCAGACCAGTTGGCTTTACAATTATTACACTCTAGAAGGTGCCTTGCTAACTCGGAATTGGACGCGTTGTTTTTCACATTCCGTTTGTGTTCCGTCAGTCTATCATTTACACATCTCGACGTCTGACCTACGTATTTAAATCCACACTCCAAAGGAATCTCATAAACCACAGAATTCTCACACGAAACCGACTTTTCGCGATGTGCCTTCTGGCAAACTTCCTGTTTCGATTCAAAAGGTGTAAGTTTGCATAACTTAAAATCGGATGTGAACACTGTTTCTACGCCAAACTTTTTCGCCGACGCTTTTATGTTATGGGAAATATCGTGAAAATACGGTATAGCAACTCGTCGGTTCCTCACACTTGGTTCATCCCGCTTGTCTCTGATTTGAATAGAAAGTTGTCGTTTTAGAAAAGTTTCCTCATACCCCGCGTCCTCCAGTCTTCCCCATTGTCTTTTTAAAGCTTGACTCATGAAATGGGTACATGACCTTTTTAGCGCATTACCAATTAATGATTTCGCAACTCCCGCCTTAACAATTTTAGAGTGACAACTTTGTTTGGGAAGCACCGGTTTAGCCATCTTCTTACCATATTCCCAACATAAACCATTTTTCACCTGAATGCGCAAGTCCAAAAACTGCAACATGTTCTCCTCTGGTTTTTCTACTGTGAAATGCAACTCCGGGGCCGTTGACCTAATAAGCTTTTCAAGATACTCCGATTTTCCTTCTTCAAACGTGCAGACAAAAATATCATCTACATATCTTCTGATGAAGCCCACGTTAGGTGACAACTCAATCATCCTGTCAAACAACACTCTATCCAAACTGTTGAGGTATATCTCAGCTAACAACGGAGCGACCGACGAGCCTATGCATACACCTTCTTTCTGGATGTATTTTCGATTATTGTATTCGAGGACTGTTGACTTTAAATAGAGATCCAACACGGTAAGGAAGCTTTCCACTGTTACGCCCGATTCTGATTGAAACTTTACCAGATTCAACTCTAGCACCTCCTTCACGGCGTTCATCAACCTCTTCTTTTCCAGAGAATAATATAAATCTTTTATATCCATGGAGAATACCGAACTCTTCCTCCCATGGTTGTGTTCCAAGATCTGAATAAGTTCTTCTGTGTTTCTCAGCGATAAGGATTTGTCCAAACTGACCTGACCTAACCCATGCTGCAGAAACTTAGACACAACTTTTTGCCACGTTCCGTTTTCGTTTACAACCACTCTAAGAGGCATCTCCACTTTATGGTCCTTTAGGAAAAATTTCAAACATAGGTACATTTTGGATTGATTCATTATGCTTTTGGCAACTTGCTCTTTATCTTCTTCCTTTAACACTGTGCATATGTCCCTTCTCATCTTTGCCAACTTTCCGTTCCAGTCCTTGAACAATACACTCATGGCATTTTCAGCTTTGTTTTTGAAATTCTTTCATCGGAAGGATACCAAACCTCCCCGATTTATCTGTTTGGAGTAATTTTAACGACCGTGAATCTATCTCATTCTTGACCATGTTTACATCCTTAAAATTCCTTTTTTCTTTCGGGTACATGTCTCCCATGATTTTATCTAATCTCCCCAGCGTCTGATTCACAAAGCCGTCTTTTCATCATGACCTACCAAGCGCGCAACGTTTTGGTAGGTCATGATGGAAAGACGTGCCATCGAGTGTGAGATTAGATAAAATCATGGCAGACATGTACCCGAACGAAAAAGAATTTTAAGGATCAACATGGTCAAAATGAGATAGTTCCGGTCGTTAAATACTCCAGACAAATCGGGAGGTTTGGTATCCTCCGATGAAATTTCAAAACAAAGCTGAAATGCCATGAGTGTATTGTTCAAGGACTGAACGGAAAGTTGGCAACGAAGAGGACATAGGCACAGTGTTAAAGGAAGAGATAAGAGCAAGTTTCCAAAACTAATGAGTCAATCCAAAATGTACCTTGTTTGAAATTTTCCCTAAAGGACCATAAAGTGGAGATGCCTCTTAGAGTGGTTGTAAACGAAAACGGAATGTGGCAAAACGTTGTGTCTAAGTTTCTGCAGCATGGGTTAGGTCAGGTCAGTTCGGACAAATCCTTATCGCTGAGAAACATAGAAGAACTATTCAGATCTTGGAACTCAACCATGGGAGGAAGAGTTCGGTATTCTCCATGATATAAAAGATTTACATTATTCTCTGGAAAAGAAGAGGTTGATGAACGCCGTGAAGGAGGTGCTAGAGTTGAATCTGGTAAAGTTTCAATCAGAATCGGGCGTAACAGTGGAAAGCTTCCTTACCGTGTTGGATCTCTATTTAAAGTCAACAGTCCTCGAATACAATAATCGAAAATACATCCAGAAAGAAGGTGTATGCATAGGCTCGTCGGTCGCTCCGTTGTTAGCTGAGATATACCTCAACAGTTTGGATAGAGTGTTGTTTGACAGGATGATTGAGTTGTCACCTAACGTGGGCTTCATCAGAAGATATGTAGATGATATTTTTGTCTGCACGTTTGAAGAAGGAAAATCGGAGTATCTTGAAAAGCTTATTAGGTCAACGGCCCCGGAGTTGCATTTCACAGTAGAAAAACCAGAGGAGAACATGTTGCAGTTTTTGGACTTGCGCATTCAGGTGAAAAATGGTTTATGTTGGGAATATGGTAAGAAGATGGCTAAACCGGTGCTTCCCAAACAAAGTTGTCACTCTAAAATTGTTAAGGCGGGAGTTGCGAAATCATTAATTGGTAATGCGCTAAAAAGATCATGTACCCATTTCATGAGTCAAGCTTTAAAAAGACAATGGGGAAGACTGGAGGACGCGGGGTATGAGGAAACCTTTCTAAAACGACAACTTTCTATTCAAATCAGAGACAAGCGGGATGAACCAAGTGTGAGGAACCGACGAGTTGCTATACCGTATTTTCACGATATTTCCCATAACATAAAAGCGTCGGCGAAAAAGTTTGGCGTAGAAACAGTGTTCACATCCGATTTTAAGTTATGCAAACTTACACCTTTTGAATCGAAACAGGAAGTTTGCCAGAAGGCACATCGCGAAAAGTCGGTTTCGTGTGAGAATTCTGTGGTTTATGAGATTCCTTTGGAGTGTGGATTTAAATACGTAGGTCAGACGTCGAGATGTGTAAATGATAGACTGACGGAACACAAACGGAATGTGAAAAACAACGCGTCCAATTCCGAGTTAGCAAGGCACCTTCTTGAGTGTAATAATTGTAAAGCCAACTGGTCTGAAACGGAAGTAATTCACAAAGAACGTAATGATATGAAACGTGTAGTTCAAGAAATGATTCGTATAAAAACGTCTGGCAACTGTATAAGTCAGGCGTCATTGCAGTTTGGGAACGAATGTAAACAATTTCTACGCTTGTAAAGTTTTTTTTTTAATAGCAATGTGTCATAATCGACGACACCCAACTCGAGTCTCAGTGCAGAATGCCTGCAGCGACTGCTGCCGCACGTTTATTATCAGGGGCGCGGCGGCGCCCTACCGGGTCAACGGTTACAACACTTCTTCCCCTCTTATAAAGAGTCGTCAATTATACAAACTAGCAGTAAAAAATTTAACAACATGCTGGAACAACGCAAGATAACTGTTCATCACACTCTTCAGGGCGAGAACCGAACCACCGGCTTCCTTATTCGTGTGCCACGACGAACTTGAGTCTGCGGATGTATCGCTGGCTCTGGACGAACAGTGACCCCAGTCCTTGTACTGGAATGGGCACCCTGGTGCCTGTTGTCTCCAGAAACAGTATTCAACTTGGTGCCCACCTCCGGAGAACACGCAGCTGAAGCAGCTGTGGCATCAGCAGCAGGTTCACTGGTGTCCACAGCAGATGGTTCGACACTGGCCGCGCTTGGGCAAGTGGTGAGTGAGGGTCCCGGGCCACCAGACAAGCTGTGGGGTTGTGGTGCTCCACGGATGTGATTATGGTACCTTGTCCACACGTGGTCATCCGGTAGCCGCAGCGACGACGCAAACCCCTGGTCGGACTCCACGGTAGCCGGCACCCAACTCGGGCCTGGTCGGAAATTACGAGTGTACACTGGCATCCCGGGCTGGATATCCACGAGTCTCGGTGTTTCATTGTTCCGTACGTTCTGCTGGAGCTGCTTCAGATTCACTGCAGTTCGAAGATCTGGTCGCAGTAAGTTCAGTGCGGTCTTGAGCTTCCGGCCCATCAAAAGTTCAGCAGGACTACAACCAGTCACTTCATGCGACGTTGTCCTGTATGAAAGCAACAGTCTTGCTATCTGTGTGTGAAGGTCTCCAGATCCAGCCTTCTTCAACTTCTGCTTGATAGTCTGCACCGCACGCTCGGTGGCCCCATTGGACGCAGGATGGTACGGGGGCACCAGCACCTGTCTGACACCATTCCTCCGCAAAAATGCCTTGAATTCCTCGCTGACGGATGCCGGACCATAGTCCGATACAACCACATCTGGCAGACCTTGGATTGCGAACATCCTCCGCAGACAATCGACAGTGGCAGACGCCGAAGGTGTCTTCACTGTCGATCTGCGGAGATGTTCGCAATTCAAGGTCTGCCAGATATTGGTGTATCGGACTATGGTCAATCCATCTTGAAAAACCGGAGCATTTTGCGAATGATTGTCGAACGATGCTATTTTGCAGCCTGTCCAATGGGGCCGCTTTTATGTCCTGTTTATCAGGCAAGTTGAAGAGAGCTGGATCAGGACAGATAGCAAGACGCTTTCATACAGGACAACGTCGGGTTGCTCAATCCTGCTGAGCTGTTAGGCGACCACACTGAAGCCTGCGACCAACTCAACAGTGAATCTGAAATGGAACAATGAAACTTACCGAGACTCGTGGATAATCCAGCCCGGGATGCCAGTGTACACTCGTGAACTTCCGACCAGGCCCGAGTTGGGTGCCGCCTACCGTGGAGTTCGACCAGGGTTTGCGTCGTCGCTGCGGCTACCGGATGATCACGTGTGGACAAGGTACCATAATACATCCGTGGAGCACAACACCCCACAGCTTGTCTGGTGGCCCGCGGGACCTCACTCACCACTTGCCCAAGCGCGGCTAGTGCCGATCCATCTGTCTGTAGTCACCAGTGAACCTGCTGCTGATGCCACAGCTGCTTCAGCTGCGTGTTTCCTCCGAGGTGGGCGCCAAGTTGAATACTGTTTCTGGAGACAACAGGCACCAGGGTGCCCATGCCAGCACAAGGACTGGGGGTCACTGTTCGTCCAGAGCCGGCGATACATCCGCAGACTCAAGTTCGTCGTGGCACACTTTCAATGGGCGAAGTCATGTCTGGTTCGCCCTGAAGAGTGTGATGAACAGTTGTCTTGTTGTTCCAGCATGTTGATTAAATTTTTTTACTGCTTGGATTTGTATGAATTGACGACTCTTCAACAAGAGGGAAGAAGTGTTGTAACCGTTGACCCGGTAGGTGCCGCCGCGCCCCTGATAATCAACGTGCGGCAGCAGTCGCTGCAGGCATTCTGCAGTGAGACCGAGTTGGGTGTCGTCGATTATGACACATTGCTGATTAAAAAAAGCTTTACAAGCGTAGAAATTGTTTACATTCGTTCCCAAACTGCAATGACGCCTGACTTATACAGTTGCCAGACGTTTTTATACGAATCGTTTCTTGAACTACACGTTTCATATCATTACGTTCTTTGTGAATTACTTCCGTTTCAGACCAGTTGGCTTTACAATTATTACACTCTAAGAAGGTGCCTTGCTAACTCGGAATTGGACGCGTTGTTTTTCACATTCCGTTTGTGTTCCGTCAGTCTATCATTTACACATCTCGACGTCTGACCTACGTATTTAAATCCACACTCCAAAGGAATCTCATAAACCACAGAATTCTCACACGAAACCGACTTTTCGCGATGTGCCTTCTGGCAAACTTCCTGTTTCGATTCAAAAGGTGTAAGTTTGCATAACTTAAAATCGGATGTGAACACTGTTTCTACGCCAAACTTTTTCGCCGACGCTTTTATGTTATGGGAAATATCGTGAAAATACGGTATAGCAACTCGTCGGTTCCTCACACTTGGTTCATCCCGCTTGTCTCTGATTTGAATAGAAAGTTGTCGTTTTAGAAAAGTTTCCTCATACCCCGCGTCCTCCAGTCTTCCCCATTGTCTTTTTAAAGCTTGACTCATGAAATGGGTACATGACCTTTTTAGCGCATTACCAATTAATGATTTCGCAACTCCCGCCTTAACAATTTTAGAGTGACAACTTTGTTTGGGAAGCACCGGTTTAGCCATCTTCTTACCATATTCCCAACATAAACCATTTTTCACCTGAATGCGCAAGTCCAAAAACTGCAACATGTTCTCCTCTGGTTTTTCTACTGTGAAATGCAACTCCGGGGCCGTTGACCTAATAAGCTTTTCAAGATACTCCGATTTTCCTTCTTCAAACGTGCAGACAAAAATATCATCTACATATCTTCTGATGAAGCCCACGTTAGGTGACAACTCAATCATCCTGTCAAACAACACTCTATCCAAACTGTTGAGGTATATCTCAGCTAACAACGGAGCGACCGACGAGCCTATGCATACACCTTCTTTCTGGATGTATTTTCGATTATTGTATTCGAGGACTGTTGACTTTAAATAGAGATCCAACACGGTAAGGAAGCTTTCCACTGTTACGCCCGATTCTGATTGAAACTTTACCAGATTCAACTCTAGCACCTCCTTCACGGCGTTCATCAACCTCTTCTTTTCCAGAGAATAATATAAATCTTTTATATCCATGGAGAATACCGAACTCTTCCTCCCATGGTTGTGTTCCAAGATCTGAATAAGTTCTTCTGTGTTTCTCAGCGATAAGGATTTGTCCAAACTGACCTGACCTAACCCATGCTGCAGAAACTTAGACACAACTTTTTGCCACGTTCCGTTTTCGTTTACAACCACTCTAAGAGGCATCTCCACTTTATGGTCCTTTAGGAAAAATTTCAAACATAGGTACATTTTGGATTGACTCATTATGCTTTTTGGCAACTTGCTCTTTATCTTCTTCCTTTAACACTGTGCATATGTCCCTTCTCATCTTTGCCAACTTTCCGTTCCAGTCCTTGAACAATACACTCATGGCATTTTCAGCTTTGTTTTGAAATTCTTTCATCGGGAGGATACCAAACCTCCCCGATTTATCTGTTTGGAGTAATTTTAACGACCGTGAATCTATCTCATTCTTGACCATGTTTACATCCTTAAAATTCCTTTTTTCGTTCGGGTACATGTCTGCCATGATTTTATCTAATCTCCCCACCGTCTGATCCACAAAAGCCGTCTTTTCATCATGACCTACCAAAACGTTGCCGCTTGGTAGGTCACGATGAAAGACGGCCTTGTGAATCAGACGCTGGGAGATTAGATAAAATCATGGGAGACAAGTACCCGAAAGAAAAAAAGGAATTTTAAGAGTGTAAACATGGTCAAGAATGGATGGATTCACGGTCGTTAAAATTACTCCAGACAGATCGGGGGAGGTTTGGTATCCTTCCGATGAAAAATTTCAAAAAACAAAGCTGAAAATGCCATGAGTGTATTGTTCAAGGACTGGAACGGAGTTGGCAAAAGATGAGAAGAGACATATGCAAGTGTTAAAGGAAGAAGATAAAGAGCAAGTTTAAAAAAACATAATTAGTCAATCCAAAATATTACCTATGTTTGAAATTTTCCCTAAAATTCTATAAAGTGGAATGCCTGTGCTGAAAACGGAATGTGAAAAAAAGTTGTAGTAAGTTTCTGCAGCAAGGTAAAATCATATCGCTAACTACAGAAAACTATTCAAATGTGGAACACAGCCATGGGAGGAAAAGTTCAGTATTCTCCATGGACAAAGGTTACGTGTGCTGGAAAGAGGTTGATGAGGCACCGTGAAGGAGGTGCCAAGTTGAATCTGGTAAAGAGATCAATCAGAATCGGAAGCGTAAAGTGGAAGCTTCCTTGTTGGATCTAAAGTCAACAGTCCTAGAACACAATAATCGAAAATACATCAGAAATAACATGCATAAGATAAATCACTTTCCGTTAATTAGCTGAATTTCCTCAACAATTGAATAAATTGATTGTTTGTAGATGTGGTTGTCACCCCTAACGTGAAGCTCATCAGAAGATATAATAGATGATATTTTTGTTTGCACGTTGTATTAGGTCAACGGCCAAATTGCATTTCACAGTAGAAAAAACCAAAAAACTTTTTGTTCCATGTTTTTGTGAATATGGTAAGAAGATGAAAACAAACCGACTCCCAAAACAAAGTTGTCACTCTGGCGAGGCGGGGATTCTGAAATCATTAATTGAGTAATGCGCTCACGTCAATAATACCCATGGTCAAGATTTAAAAAAGACAATGGGAGGCAGAGGAGACGCAGAGACATCAACCTTCTAAAACGACCACCTTCTATTCAAATCAGAGACAAGCGGAATGAACAAATATGAGAACCGACGAGTTGCTACTATGATACTGCGTATTTCCCATAACGCCAAAAACGTCGGCCAAAAATATTTGGCGTAGAGCAGTGTTCACATCCGGTGCAAATTACGCAATTTTGCATTTTAGTCGAAACAGGAAGTTTAGAGAAGAACATCGCAATAGGTTTCGTGTGAATTCTGTGGTTTATTAGATTCCTTTGGAGTGTGAATTTAAATACGTAGGTCAGACGTCGAGATGTAAATAATAGACTGACGGAATTTGGAAAAAACCCAACATCCCGCAGTAGCAAAACTTTTCTTGAGTATTAGCTGATGAATGTGAAGCACGTGTAGCTCCAGAAACACGGTGGCCTCGCAACCAGCGACGTCATGCAATTTGAAACGAATAAACAATTTCTACGCTTGTAATTTTTTTTAGCAGTATGTTTATATATGTATCTTTGGATTGATGAAAAATGCAGTGGTGGCAGAAAGTGTGGTTAGTAGGAGGAGCAATGTCAGTCTCGGGAATAACTGTTAGCAATTATTGTTTCTGGACTGAGTCAGTTGTTAGAAGCAACTTTGAAGGTCAAACCCTTATAACAATGAATGATTCACCTACGCTGAAGATTGTAGTATTTATACTTTAGAATGGCCCCGCTATGTGAGTGTTTTCGCAGCCAGTCAAGGAGATAGGGATTTACTAAATATCATTGTCCTCTTGTCAAATTTTTTTTTTTTCGAGACAACGTTGAAGTAATGTCTGCGTGTAAAACAAACTTGCAGCTGAAGTTTAAACGTTGCCTCTCTTTCTACCTTCTGTTGTGTTCTCTTCTATGCCCCAGTCTGGGGCCTATTGTGCACATCGTGAAAAAACAATTTCAGATAAATGACTGAGGATACTACTCCCTGCGGATGTCCCTTACCGTATTATTTGCTATGCTGCTGTGGTTTTTGGTGATACCATTAAGACATTTTCGCATCTTCACGTTCATCTATGCAAATATTTGCTTTGCATCTTCATACAATTAGAACCGTATTACCACAACAAATCGGTCGCCTTTTTAAGTACTATCTCAGGCTTTAATGCCCCAGCAATAAGCTTAAGTGCAGGACATAACTCCTGGGCTCGTCTATTGGGTCGTAGTATGCTTGGCGGGCAGGCCTCACTCCACTAAGAAGAGAGTGAATTTTTCAAAAAAACGCAAGATATTTTCATATTCTCAATTTTATATAGTATACAACTGTCTAATCAATGTAACTTGTTCAATCCGTTATGCCATGTCAGTTTTTCGTGTTTAAAAATGTGTACTGCCAAATATATTGTTAGGCAAAATTTAAGACTAACAACTGCCCTTGAGCTACCGGAAAAATAAGGTCAGAAAACTGTGTTTTCATTTTGATAAATTTCACGTAATAAAAGTTCTGACGCAACCTGGAAGATAAAGGAGATAAACTGCACGGGGTTCTCTGACGTCTAAGGGCACAAGGAGTATCCCTATACTCCCATGCATTTGAAGGTATGTTGAAGAACATTTTCCTCGGTATTTTTTTCAGGAGTATTCCTGTCATGTATATATCATTTTGTTCGAAATTTTGTGTTTTACTCTACTGAATTCTGGCTGAACCAATCTAAAATAAGATTTTTATCAATTTTTTATTCTAGTACTCAAATTTTTAGTTTTTCATGTATTAAAAATGATAATAGCAGATTTTATATTTAATTCTGGATTCAGTGACTTACCCGGTGGTAGAATAGGTAGCCCTTTATATTGTCAGGTTAAGAAAATGTACCTATGTAATAAAACACTGTTTTAGATAATTAAGTTTAAAATAAAAAAACTGGTGAATAACAAATGTTTTATTTGGCACCAACTGCCTTAGAATCGACTCATTAGCCGCCAGCGCATGGAAAACGACCTTTAAAGATATGTCTTTGCTTTCGATAAATCTGCGGCACTGCCGTGTCGCTTAATCCGTAAAAATATATTCGAGCAACGTCAACTTCCCTCAGCCACTTGATGGTGTTCCAGACGTAGTTCCATCCACAGGACTTCAAATACTGCCATTGAATGAAAAAACAGCATCCAATGCCGCCATTTTCTCGTTGCAAAAACGCAAACATAAAAGTACACGTAGTATATACCTGGAAAAAACGTGCACGAAATTTCTTTGGTTGAAAAAAATGCTATGCAATGTCAGATAATTTTTTTAAGATTATCTGTACCTGGACAAGCCTTTAGGTCTAATGTTACTGTGGTAATAAACGGGGCATATCCCAAATGGCGTGGTACTAAAAAACTTTCGGAAAACTTCAACCCGAAAAAAAAAAACATAATGGCAATGAAAAATGTGCAGAAAACTAGAAGCAATACGT